>JAIOTZ010001572.1:0-31571 GCA_023374045.1 Limonium bicolor | reverse complement strand
TTAAGAAATCAAAAGGCAAAAAGAAAAGGAATCTACTTTTTGCTTTTAGTATTGTTTTTGTCTAGCCAACTTGGCCATGTTCTCTAGCATAATTTCGACAGCTCTCTGGTCAAATGAGTCACACATTTCTTTGCCATTAAGTATTATAGCACATGGGATGATGAGTCATTATGTTTTAAGCCTTTTTAAACTTTAAAGGCAAATTTTATACTAGTTTTTGCTCTCAAAATCGGCCCCTATAGAGAGCCTTTTTGACTAGTCACACCAACTTATTTAGAAGGTCATTTTAACCTTATTTAAGATTACCAATTCGTGGCATGTCAAAAACTACAAGGTAATTGCGTAAAACGCATTTTCGTGACACCCGAAGGTGTGTTTTTGTGCTCTAAGGAATTTTGGGAAACCAATTGCTTTTATGAGTTCCAAGTGTTTGTAAACACTTATTATAGTAAATAAACATATACTAAGATGTTACATTGGGTTATATGGGGTTACATCCACCCGTGACATAATTTACGGCCATCGGGACACACCCGGGCAAAAAGGAGCGCTAAGAAATCCTCCTGTTGTTTTTGCTGAATTTTGAGAACCACTTCGTGGTTCTCTTTATAATGGTTAATAAGATGTTAGGAACTCAAGGAATTAATTTTATAGGAGTTCGTGCCACCTCGGCACTCCTCCGGACTTTTCGTGCTTTAAGGGGCGTGCGTGAGCACTCCCGAGCGTTTTGCGTTTTTGACTGAATTTAGCTTAGGGAATATATCTGTATATTCATATAATAATTGTATGACTATTTGATTTGAATATTAGAGGGTCATACAAGGTCATGTTTGACCATATGCTTCTAAGGCGTTTTAGCGTTTATGGAGAAACGACTATTTTTACGTAACGTTTTCATGCATGGGTTTGCATGCGTACGTGAAATGATTCATATTTGGATTATATTCCAAATAATGATTTAATAATATTATTTAGATTTGGGGTATTTCATCTAGCTATAATGAAATTATCCATGTGATTTTGAGATTAAGATGGATAATATGAAACTTGAAAGAATAGTGGTATTGAGTAACTTATACTCCCACTAAGAACGACCTTATTGGGTCGTTAATTTTGTATAGCAAAGAAAAAGGTTAGACAATTGGGTTTGTGTCTATACCTCCCCCATTAAAAAAAATATCAAAAGGGTTACAAAAAAAAGGAAAGTTGAGAATAATGAACTTCTTTAGTTCTTAAGCATTCTCAACTTTAGGGGGAGAATGATATGTGTTTTGATATTTGACACAAAGTCTTACCAGTAAAATCAATTGTGCCTTATTGAAAGATTACAAAAGCAAGCACATATTGAATGTTGCTACAACCATGCTTCTGGGAAGTATGAGTCTCCAAGATGCTTATGAATTTTTAAGATGTCAAATTAGAGAGCGGTTGTCTCTAACTTGAATGTCCTTAACCAAATGTTAATGGACTACGAATTATGTCATGCATGACAAGAAAAATGAACTAGAGGTTCAAAGAATAATTCATTTGGAAACTGTTGCAACTACTTGATGCGTTCATAGATATGAATAAGTAACGCTATCATATATATACTAGCTGTGAATGTTCCAGCTCGGTTAGAAGCGTGGGAGACAACCGCTATGGCAAGTGAATCCCAAGTACGCTGGAGGCGTGGTCGACCCTTGGGATCTAAAGAACCCTCGAAAGAGGAGTTCAGACCCTCGAAAGAGGAGTCCAGTCCTTCGAAAGGGGGACGAAAATGCCAAAATGACATAAAAGAAAAGGCAAATGAGGAAAGATTTGAACCCTCGAAAGAGGAGTCCAGTCTCTCGAAAGGGGGGATAAATATGCTAAAATGACACAGAAGGAAAAAAAGAAAAGGAAATTAGGAGTTTCAGGATTTGAACCCTCGAAAGAGGAGTTCAGACCCTCGAAGGTGGAAGAAACTACCAAAATGATATATTCCAAGAGTAAATGAAGTGCGGAATATAACTCCCAAAAGTTGATAAAGATAAATCATAAACACACTGAAGCGTGTGATGCTAGCATGATAATGCACTAGGGTTGTGCATATAAGATGTTATAATCCACCTCGATATGAGAAATGAATGTGTTCCTCCTATTGGATAAAGGAGTTGTAATATCGTAAAGGTGGAAGATAGTAGACCCTTGAAAAAGTGTCGAGTCCTTGAAAAGGAGGTATGAACTTTGGTGGAAAATAGTAGAGCCTTGAAAAAGGTGTTTAGCCCTTGGTAAAGGAGCTATAAAATTTCAAAGAAAGTTAATGATAAATATACACCATGTTAAAGTATGTGTATCCCTTGAAAGATCTAAACTCTAACTCTCAAAGAGAGCGTAATGTGAACATATGAATTCCCGGGAATTGGTGTTCGAAGAAAATCTTGAGAATGTTTTTTCTGTTTTATATGATTAATGGTGACTTGGAAGGACCATCTAAACCATAATCGAATGGTATAAAGTCACAAAATGTTATATATTGGTATATCAAATGAGCCAAGAGTATGGCGTAAGCCACTAAGAGGGCATATACGTGGATATTAAGTTCAAATACTTGAGAGTGCATTTTTGTTTGCACTAGGCTCATGTATATAAGTTGAGTAAAGTTATGCTAATAATGCATGACTAGTAAAAGGATATTCCTCTTATGCGAATATCGAATAGACCTTAGGAGCAAGTTGGATCACACAAATTTATCATCCTTTATATGATAGAAGAAATGTGTGAAGCTCAGGTCAAGAATCCACTATATATGTTATACTTGTGAATGATTTAATGGTGATATAACTTACCATTTGGTAAGATGAAGTTTCTTACCAAACATATTTCACCATAATTCTCCCTCTTCATCAACGTTAAGATGGTGATGATTGATGACATATTTATGGAATGAATGTTGGCATTCATATATGTCAAATTCAGGGGGAGAACCTTTATGTGGTTATGTTTTCTCCTTTGTTTTGTTTTTACGTCACAGGGTTTCCTGAGCAAAATTTTAATGAGGATTCTATCATGAGAACTATACGAAGAGGAGTGCTATGATATTACATGGTGGAACTGCCATTTCATGGTGTGCAATAAAGCAGAATACAGTGGCAACTTCATCAAATCATGCCAAATTGATTGCGTTATGAGAAACAGGAAGAGGATGAGCATGGTTTAGATCAGTCATCTATCATCTATTAAGTTATTGAGGTTTTCAGCCTGATCTAGAGACGCCAACAATGAAGATAATGTTGCCTATATTACATTAATATGGGAATGATACATCAAAGGTGATCGAATGAAGCATATATCACCAAAATTCTTCTCGACTCATCAACTTCAGACCAAGGGTATTTTTGATGTTTGCAAGATTCAGTCAGATGAAAAATCTAGATGATTTATTCACTAAATCACTTTCTTCAAGAGTCTTTAAGAAGCTCGTTCGTGATATCGGTATGCGACATCGAAGAGACATTCTGTTAAATTGAGGGGGAGAGAAACATTTAGACTGTACTCTTTTTTCCTTGACCATGGTTTTTTGTCCCAATGGTTTTTCCTGGCAAGGTTTTTAATGAGGCAGTAGGATATACATCCAAGGGGGAGTGTTATAACTAATACAATTAGTGGATGTATATCCAATCATCCTTTGGTCTACCTTAGACCTTTCGTCTGTGTAACTCCCGTAACCTCCCCAAACTCTTCATTAGTAGACCTTTGATTTTTACTTTCCTACCACTCAAAGGTTCGGTAATGTACACTATATAAGGATGTATAGTGGAATGATAAGGAGATATACCAATCTACGTCTATCTTGTCTACTATGCTCGCTACTATCCTCTCATTGTTACAACAGAGTTTATTTGTTTACTATCTTCTTTTGTTTCAGAAATGGCCAAATGTTCTATTGCATCAGCGGTGTTGGAGAGAAGAATGACATTGATATGACTGATGCTTGAGCAAGCAATGAATATAGGTAAGAATACTTCTAATGAATTGATGTAAATTTTACTTCTGTTTGATAGTTCTGATTACTGTTTTTTTGATTACTGCTGAAACATTACTGCTGTTTTGATTACTGTTGTGTGCTTCTGAACATTACTGTTAATATTACTTCAGTTTGATAGTAATGTTTTGGACCATCAAACAATATTACTGCTGAACGTTACTGATTTACTGTTGAATATTACTGCCGAAACATTATTGTTGTGAGTTGTGTGCTGCTGTTGAATATTGCTGTCTGAGAATGCCCTCTGTTGAAATCTGTGTTGCTGTTGAATATTGCTGACTGAGAGAATGCCCTCTGTTGAATGTTGCTGGTTGGATGTGTTGTTTTTGAATATTGCTAACTAACTGAGAGAACGCCCTCGGCTCGGCTGCACTTTCATTTCAATTCCAAACAAAAAACTTAAACATCAGCAGCCATTCCTTAAATTATACTCCCTCCGTTCAACAATAACTGTCATTTTAGAAACTTGCACACTTATTAAGAAAAGTAGGACAATGACGCATGTGCCCCTACTTTTTACTTTTCCATTTAGATAATAATTACTTTTATATTGAATAGTAGGGGTAAAAGTGGAAAGAAGTGTGTCAAAAAGCTAGAATGACAGATATTTTTGAACAAAAATCATATCCTTAAACGACAGATATTAATGAACGGAGGGAGTAATACATTGTACTTCTTTACACTTAGCGGGCAGCAGCCATTCCTTATCCGCATTTCACTTCTAATCTTCTTGTCACTATCAGTGTATGACTTGGAAGAGTCAAGTGGAGGAAATAACAAGTGTATGCTTTGCACTTGTGTAGCGTGAAACAAGGGGGAGAAAAGGCCTCATTCGGCTGTGTGAACATCTTGTTTGTTTGTTTGTTCTTACTTTATTCTTTTGATTGCTCCTATTTTAAATCATCACTCACTTAATGCATGTTTTTGTTGGTATTTCAGGTCGTGGTTGGCTAAGCCTAAGGTAGTGGTTGTTGGGGTCTGGTTGTTACAACTTACAAGTGGATTTGACAACAAGACAGCAGTGCTAGAACATGCTATATGAAGACTTTTTAGTTACAAATTACTCTGAACGGAATTACATTTTTTATTTGATTAGATGTTTTGTTGAATGAAGTGTTACAAGTGTATGCGTGATCGGTAGTGTAATTATGATGTTGGGGTGTATGTTTGATCTGCTGCAGCTTACTGGCGCTCATTACAGTTTGGTTTTTGGTTGATCGGTTCTAAGTTCATAAAAAATCGGTCATTTCAGTTTCGGTTATTTCGGTTTTTGGTTAAGCACAAACTGAAATATTAATCTTTGGTTTACGGTCCGGTCATCGGTTTTAAGTCCATAAAAATTGGTTATTTCGGTTAATTCGGTTTCAGTTATTTCGGTCTTACAATAGAAAATCGCTAAATTCGGCTACAATCGAATTAACCGAAAACCGAACGGTTTTTGTAAATTGGTTTTCGGTTAATCGAACCAAACCGAATGCTCAGCCCTATAGACAATATACCTCTTGCTCAAACTTGTGTCGTACTCAGCACTCCAATGGGATATCACTCAGATATTTGAATGCACCAAGATCCATCTCCCTAATACGTGCAACTACTTTACCAAAAATGTACTATGAGAATGCATTTGTGGCTGGCCAAAATGCTTACCTACATAACACATTACGAACTTGTCAATGTTAAACTAACTCTCTAATAATGACAAAATCAGTTTGATAAAACATAGTGCTTACATCATTTTTGGACCAGGATGCGATTTTTGAAAATTTGCATACAAGTGTCGGCAACAATACCTTCTTTGGCTTCGTGGAAACCAATTGGTGAGAGCTTGGTCGATTCCCTACGAGTAAAAGAAAGGAGACATTATAATAGGTGTCAAAATAACATGTAGCAATGTCCACAAGATACCCCTGTTTATGTTTTGAAGTTCATGAAATACCCCTAAGTGACAGGGGTATTTTGTAAACTGCAAAACTTAAAAATGGGTATTATGTGAACTTTAATAAAACAAGAAAGGGTATTTCATGAACTTTAAAATATGAAGTAGGGCATTTCGTAAACTTTATAACTTAATGTTTAAGTGTTAAAATACCTTCTTCCTGTCTTGTATAAACGTCCAAGTGAGTGGTTCACCTTCTCCTATTAGATTCTTGAGACGCTTAGAAAGTACTCCCACGTCTCGGTTCTCTCCTCTCGCACGACAGCGTACGTGAATGGGAATATCTCCTGGTTAGCATCAAGACCCACCACTGAAAGCAAAATACCTCCGTAGTACCCTTTAAGATGGCACCCGTCTATCCCTATAAGGGGTCCACAACCAGATTTAAACCCTCTCACTAAAGCACTGAATGCGATGAAGCAATTGGTGAATGCAAAAGGCGGAGCAGATGGGACTGGGTAGTTTGTGAAGGTTTCTGTGTTAGTTGTCCGCAGGACTTCCAGATACTGAGGTATCAAAGTGTAAGACTCATCATGGTTCCCTTCAACCATTTGTACCCCCAAGGCCCTTACCTTATAAACAACACCCCTACCAATCTCAATTCCATATCTCTCATTTCAAAGTCGCTTTATGGTTTCTCCACAGATTTTGGGATTAGCCTTTATGTCTGTCAACAACCGATTTGTTATCCTTTTGAAAGTTGCCATTGGATTCTTTCCCAGTTTGTCATAGGTGTGGTCCCCAGAGACGGACCTTATCTGCCAGATCCTTTTGTCTTTGGTTCTTATTGCTATTATGCGCCATTGACAGTCGTGGAAAGCACACAACCCTCTGAACCTTACCTTGTCTGATTTATCTATTATGCACACAGTAATCTCTCAACACTTCCATAAAGTGTTATTTGTACATAAAATCATACGCTTCTCCAGTGTTTTTCCTCCAAAGTTTGCCTCTGTATAATAATGACCCTTCATGGTTCTTGCTCCATTACCCGCATCTCCATCACTTCCATCATCCATACCATCCAAATCATCAGGCATATGACTTAGCAGCTTCACCATCTTCACTTTCTTTGTCATTGCCTTCACCAGGTTCAGTATTTTCCCCAGAAAGTGCGTCACCATCTGACGAATCCTCATGAACTAAATCGACCTCTACTTCAAATGAACTGTCATCTGAACTTGCACCATCAACAGTATCATCATTCTGACTTTCAATCCTAGCATTTTCAGCTGCAGCTCATTTGGGTCTCTCTACAGTAGGTGGATCCTCACTCACGTTCAAATTATCAGCAGCAAACCCTTGAGCCCCATCCCCATTTCCTGATTGACTATGAGAAGCTCGATGCTTTGCTCTTGCTGTGGCCGAGAGTTTTCTGTTGAGTTTGCAATGTCCCAATGTCAGTGTAGATAATACTATAGCATTTATCAACCCACACTGATATGAAAATGACAATTATTAGAAGCACATACCTAAGGGTATTAGTGGCAACAGAAGCAAATGACCTGCGTGGTGGATTTGAGTATTGATCCTGGGACTGCTCAGTATTTGCAACATTTTCTTGATCTTCATTGATCTGTTGATCAACTGGCACATCAGGTTGCACATCTTCTGGCACATCAACTTGCACATCTTCTTGCACATCAGTTTGCACATCTGGTGGATCGTCAAACCCATCCAAACCATTAAAGTTATCAAAACCACCACCATGTTCGACATCAGCACCAGTGGGTGAAGGAGAGACAGAGGGTGGGGTTGAATGCAGATTCAAGTATGAATGAGAGACAAAATGTGGGGTTGAATGTGGACTCGAGTGTGAAGGAGAGACAGGGGGTATGGTCGAATGTGGATTCGAGTGTGAAGTAGAAACCGTGGGTGACAAATTTAGGGTTTATGGTTCTGTTGGGGGAGTCGGATTTAGGGTTTCTGGTGCTGTTTCTATAGGAGGGTCTGTAGACACCAAAAATTCTCACCCCATAAAGCAAATTCTAAAATAATGAATAAAATAAGAGGGGTCATCGCATTTCTTTCTCAAAACGTATCAACGTGCGTGCCAAAATGAAACCATCATTTTATGGTAAAATTCTTAAATCATTTTTTAGAGCATTTCCAACAATCATCCGGTTTCAAATCCATTCCTTTTTGTCTATTTACTTATTCTACTATTTTACTTTATTTCATCCTATTTATCTTTGCTTATTTATTTTCTATTCGTTTTATATTGTTCTTATTCTATGCTATTTTATTACTTACTTATTTTATCTTATTTTATTGTTATTTTACTTGTATTTTATTTAATAGTATTTGCCGTTATTTGTTTTTTTATCATTATTATTTTTAGCGTTGTTTCTGTCATTTTATGCACATTTTCGCTATTATATTCCATACTAGCAAATTTTCATTTTGTCACTAATTTGATTGAACTCCCTTTCATCTCTTTTTATTTTGTTACTTCCTTTTATTTTAGTTACTGCTATCCGTACATATCTAATTCGATTTCAATTTTATTGCATTCACTTGTATTTTTACTTCCATCATACCAGTGTTGTTTCATTATTTCATGTACCTATTATAATTTTATTTCATACTGTTATTACATTTTCGTTCTACATATTTACATCCTTTGTTTCACTGTATATTTCCTTTTAAAACGACAATGTTTTTCAAGAATCCATTCAGTTCGAATTAGATTCTGTATTATTTTTCGCATTTGATACTGAGGTTTATCATAGCTTAACTGTTTAGTATGTCTGTAGTAGAATCTATTAACCCTAGGTTTGAATCTGGGGAAGGATGCGGAGCCTTTTATTTTTTTCCATTTAGCTCGTATAAGAGTTAATGAATATTGCCCGATATAATACATAGAATTCTCTTATAGCATAATTGGTTAAGGTTTGAGGGGATGAGGGTGAAAATTTGAGTTTGATACTTCAGATGAGGGAAATCATGTTTAGATTTCTTTGTAGCTCGCCCAACCTGCCAAACCCGTCCTTAATGTTGTTGACCCGAGTCAAACTCGACCCGACCTGCACCCTAGCCGACATCTATCCCAAAAACCCTAATTTTTTGTTATAAAGGAACAACTCAAAAACCCTGGAACAGTAACCACGGGTCATCTTCTTTCACCCCGCCTCCATTCTCATCGAGCAGATCTATTCTTCTTCACACAGAAGAAAACCCTGGAAAGTCCCTCATCTACCCATTGATCGGAACCTGGCCTCATGCATTTTGCTCAGAAGTATTCGAAACCAAAAAAAGGGGAATGCAGTCGTTGTTCTCGTCTTCAACAGCCGGTCGATCTCCTGTTATTTCCTCATCTTCAAAACCATAGCCTCCTACCTTCTCCATGGTGCTCACTACCACGATTCATCCATACACAGTCCTCTCTGTTTCTTCTCTCCTCTTAAAGAGAAACTAGCCGATGGATACTCTGAAAATCAAGCCAAAACCATATCCTCCATTCCCAGTCTAGCCTCCATCTTCAATTTGACAAACGGAGCCTTTACTGCTAAATAAAACATGTACAGTGTTCCACACCTCTCGTGACTCGCGGCTCTGTAGAATTAAACCACTGGAAACTGCTGTGTCTTAGTCACCAGATCGAAAATGAGTCAGTAAGCAGGTCCAATTCGGAATCGATTTGGGGAAGCCCTCACCAGGGAATCTTCATTCTCCATTATTCGAAGAACTTCGTTCTCTATTTGACTGTTCGAATTATCCTATGATTTACTTGTTTTCCGATTTCTCGCACCACTATCTATGCTTCTTCTCCCTTCCTTGCGGCTCGGTTCAGGATGGGCATGAAGCCCCATCATCCCTATTTTGGGGTTACTGCGTGTATGATCAGTCGATGCTCTTTCTTGAAAGAGGCATGCATGTCATCATTTTTTCAGTTCAAACCTCCACAAGCGACATGTGTGGTATATATTGTACAGGTTATGTTTATCCTCATTGGCGAAGATCTGTCCTCGTGCATAACAGGCGCAGAAGCGTTTGTATTTTGCTTTTGCCTCCTTATTTTTCTGCTTGTTCAATTGATTATACTCACATTCTACCCTGGTTGGTTCTCTATTGTCTTTGAGTCAATTACAGAAGATCGACGCCTCCCTCTTGTTCAGGGCCTTGAGAGCGATTTGCTCACCGAGAGATTGGCTTATGAGGAAATCCGATTTCATACATAGTGACGTGTTTGACTTTTCTATTTTGCTCCCAGGGAAACTCTCACTCCTTGAGTTCGAGCTCCTCACGCTCTCGTTACACTCTATCCGACGTCAACCATGCTAGCGCACCGAAATCCTCATGCCATCGTTGCTCCTGATCTGAAAATCAACCATGCTCACACGTTGCTCCCTTGTTCTCTGAATTTATTTCTTTTCGAATTGTCAATATCTATTTTATTCTGTTTTATTCAACTGATCATTTAGCGGTCTAATATGTTTGGTTGTTATTGTGTTCTTTGCAGGAGATCTCTGTTCATTCCATGATACCTATTTCTAAACTTTTGGGTTCAAAATTCTCATCTGAAACATACTTGGGTACTGGTCTGAAAACGCATGATAATCTCGACTATATTCGTACCCTGCTTGACTTCTGTTTGTTGTGAGCACCAAACCGATTTACCCTCGGGTTTCCAGATTTTTCTTTATGTATTCTCAGTTGATGAAATTGGTTTAAGCTTATGTTATCTGGCTCATCTATTCTAAGAGATTGGTGTTTGCAACTAAATAAAGGAGTAAAATCTGGTTAACTGCAACAGTTTTGAGTTAGAACATCTTGGTGGGTCTGTTTGGTCAGCCTGATTAGTTCTCTGAAAAAGTTTAAATCAAATAATACTCTCTGATTTAATCTCGGATTTGGGGTTAGCAATCTCACCCTTTCGTCAAATTTTGCTCGTCGATCTGCCATAATTGTTTGCTGTGAATGTATTTGTTTTTTACCTCACATGTATCGCTTTATATCTATTTCATTGTAATTGTTAATTCAGTTTTATTATTATTAAGCCCTAGTTATTATCCTTTAGGACCAAGCCTTAGGATAGTGGGTGAACCCAGAGATTTAGGTGAGTCATGGTCCCACCTAACAAATTGGGTGACCCCTAATCCCAAACCACACCTTATTATATTAATAATCAGAATAAAAAAAGATAGTCCAAAAAAAAGAAAAAGGACAATTCAATCAACTTCTCAAACCAGCTAATCTCATTTCTCAAATCGGCCCAACTCCACTTCTCAAACCAGCCCAATTTCATTTAAAAAAATATATAAGCCCAACAACACTTCAAACCCAAATAAAAAGGCTGAAGGCCCATTTCAGCCCAAAAATAATCTTCAGCCCAACTCAAAAGCCCACCAAGGTCCAATTCGACCCAAACCCAATTTAGCCCAAGGCCCAAAAGCCTAATTCGGCCCACAGCCCAATCACCCCAAGGCCCAAATTCCAATCGGCCCAAAAGCCCAATTCGGCCCACGGCTCAATCACACCAATGCCCAAATTCCAATCGGCCCAAAAGCCCAATCCAGCCCACAGCTTAATCACCCCAAGGCTCAAATCCCAATTGGCCCAAAAGTCCAATCTAGTCCAACTTTGACCTCTAACTTTGACCATTAACTTTTACCAATCTCAACTTTGACCAACCTCAACTTTGACCCAATCCAACTTTGACCCGATCTAACTTTGACCCGACTCGTTTTCCAACCCCAACCCGAATTCAATTCAACCCAATTCCAACACAACTCATTTCAATTCATTTCAATTCAGTCCAATTCAATCCAATTCAATTCAGATTCAATTCATCTAATCCAAACTCAATTTGTAAATCCCGTTCAAACTCCAAAAATCCAAAAAAATCTCTTTTCTCAGGTTTCAGACAATATTTTCATTCAAATTTCATCAAATTTTCAAAGAAACCATTTTGTGGAATTTTAAAGGAAAAACTCTTCTCACATCACAGAAAACTCTTCTCAAATGCAGAAAGTTCTTCTCATATATACATAAAGTTTTCTCCTAAAAACATTTCTCAAAATCAGTGTTTCTTTGCCGAGAATTCCGAACAACATCAAAAGTTTTCCAACTCTGTTTTCAAACTCAAAATAAACTGTTTTCGGGGAACATGGGATGTCTAACACCTTCAAAAAACGTTTTCTTCCTGGTTAGGCATTACTTGTCTCCCTTCCAAATAAAAATCCGAGGCGGGGCACTGGGGTCGTAATCTCCCTTGTCGCAGCCTGGATCTCTTTAGGCGGGGCATTAGGGTGACAAACCTCCCCTAATTGCAGCCTAGATTTTTACAAGGCGGGGTGCTAGGGAAGTAACGACCTTCCTAGTCGCAGCCGGGATTTTAGAATCGTCTAACTCCTTTCCACTCGATTTCAGTATTTCGGCGGCTTTAAATGTTTTAAACCCGGGAGTTAGAGACGTTATTAGGGTTTGACCGAGAACATCTCATTCATGGTGTTTCTCTCTAAATCCTATTTTTCGACATAAATTCATTGCCCCATCTTTCGAGCCTCGGCACTTACCATTAATTAAGTGTCGCACTCGAGGGGGTACATAGGGTGATCCATCGGGATCATCCGCCCTTTCACAACAAAACGATTTTCCTCAGCCATTTTCGAACCTCAAACCTGAAAAACCGGGATCTCCACCCAAATTCTAATTGCCTCACATACTCAAGTCATCATTCAAACTCCAACTCACCTTAAACTCAAATCCTCTTGCAAATTCTAGCTTCTCTCAAGTTTCCAAAGTCTCATGGGCCCGAGTGCCCCACAGACTCGAACATTTCAATCTCTCATCATTTTAAGACTCAAATGTCTTACAGACCCGAGTGTCTCATAGACTTTGTCATTCCAATGATTCGAATGTCTCACAGACTTAAGCGTCTCACAGACCCGAGCGTCTCACAGACCCAAGCGTCTCACAGACTTCGACATCTCAAGGTTTCAAACGTCTCACAGACCCGAGTGTCTCACAGACTAACCTCTCAAACCCGAAACTTCCCGTAACTTCAAATATCTTAAAAAATCTCTAAAAACCCAAAAATGTCTTGAACTACGTAAGGTCTGATCTCAACAGGGAGTTGAGTACGTAGGCAGCCCATCTAGGGTGCGACCCCATTCTAATCCAAAAACCCATTTCCCCACTCTAAGGTGTTCTTCATACCTCTCAAAACATTCAAATCCACTTTGACTCCCACAAACCTTCGACTTCTTCAACTTCAGAATTCAACAATACTTTCATCTGGCGCTAGCTTGGTAGAAAAGCTCGCCTCATCCACTCTCTTTATCTCTTCCCGTCTTAATCCTATCCTTGGCTTTTAAATGAATCTCTCTAAAAGGTTTTGAAAGAAGACAATCCCGACAATTGGAGACCGAGGTTTCCTCAGGCACCAATCCAAAGTTGTGGTCATTTCCACTTCTAAGGGGTGTAACCCAGTGCGAACCCACATAGAATCTCTGACATAACCAGATAAGTCCTATCCATAGGTAACAATCTTAGAGTCAACCAACGGTTCTTAGAACCCTCCTTCCCTTCCTTCCTAGTATCTTAGGTCAAACTAGGTGGCGACTCTAGTCAATTTCCGCCCTTAGGGCATAAGTCCGCTTGGAGCCCATTGAGAGTGGGTGTAGTGCTCACTAGCACTCCCTTTATGCTTTCTAGGAAAGACGGACGATTTAGTAGGTATTTGAGGGATGTCAATTATAACGGGTTTTACACCCTCCACAGAATGACAATTTCTAGGATCTTGGCTTCTTAGTCAGACCATATTTAGATAGACCCCCCATCATACCGAAAAATCACCCTCCACAGAATGGCGACTCTGCTGGGGAAACCTTGAGTAAGTTTTTCTCATAAACTTGGTCAAGGAAGACTAAACTCCATTCAAGATTGTCGGGATTTCCCCAACTTCTTTCAAAACCTTTAAGAGATTCATTTCAAAGCCTCTGGGATTACTCTACTCCACACTTAGAGTGCGTACCTGATGAGGACAGTTAGGACTTGATAGATCCTCAACAAACATGACAACAATTGGGTTAACGATTAGGTCACGATTAGAAAGAGACACTTAGGATTGAATGAAGCTAACTTCTCTTTAGGTTAATAAAAAACCAATTTGGAATCACCTTCAAGATAAAAACTCTTAGCAAATAGGACGGTACTAACTTCATCGCTTTTATATTTATGTTGTGATTGTGGGGTGCATGGGAGGGTAGCTTAGGACATGCATTCCTCTGTGTCACATGATTTATCCACGAGTCACGGGATCCCCAACCGGTCCACGGTTGATTCCCTATGAGCTGGGTCATTCATACGAATGGCTAAAACCCACGGGGCAAGATGGTCATCGACCTACGCCCTGCAGGCTCATGATCCAAATAATACCCTCCATTATCCGAGTCTAAGCCAGCATATAGTGAACCATGAGCCTTCAGTGTCCAGCTGCCTGATCCGGTGTCTAGGACGGGTTTTATGGGTAGTCACCCCCTTGTATGCCGCCTGTCTGACCACCCTTCTGCCTTACCCTGAAGATTGCATGGGCTCAGTTCTCCATTGTTCCTCTGCACCACGGGTGTCTCTAAAGCCCAATGTCACGCTACACGTCCATAGAGGATCTCGTATTTACCGGATACCCATACATGACACAACGTAGTCAGTGAATAATTTAGACTTTAGACACACCTGATCGTGCAGATGACGAGAGACCTGCTCCCATGCAGTACTTCCCTGAGTTTCCCGATAGTGGGGTGTTGTCGGATCATCATTGGCCGTGGTGTATGTTTCCTTATCACTTCGGGTATCCTGACCTTTTGAACTTACTCACTCGATGAGGGGCCTTCTTATAACGTGCCCCGTAAGGGGTATAGTAGAGAAAAACCCCGAGAGATGACAGTGAAGGAACAATGGTTCCCCCGGTGAGACGGAATCATAATTGACCTGGAAAGTGATTATCCCAACATTAACACTTACAGCTCCACATCAAACACAACCACGATTTACTTTATGCTATACATGCGTGCAAACCGTTTTTTCAAACCAACCTGTTTTAAAACGTTCGGAATTCTCTTTTGTATGTCTCTTAAAGATTTCTTACGAGCTCGTTGAATTTTGAATCCCACCTATATTTTACTCATAAACATTGGGGTTTTAAAACCTGTTACTTCATCTTTATTTCAATAAAGTGTTATTTCCAAAACAGTTTTCAAAATTGATTTCGAAAAACCTACTTTCTACAAGCAAATTTCAAATAACATTTTTCACCAACATTATTTCAAAATTGGTTGCGAAAACAGTTTTCAAGTTGATTTTCACAAACATATTTCAAAATAAATGATTTAGTCCCCATGTTGTGACCTGCTATTTTTGAAGTTCAACCCACCTTCAAGAGCAGTGGTCATTACCGTGGAGCGTACTAGTCATTTCGTGTTTTCACAAAAGTGGTGGATTTTCACAAAGATTTTATGCTCAATCATTCACCTTTCCTTTCACCAAAAAAATGCCCCTTGTTTTCCTCGTCAGAGCAAGTGGAGCGCATGGATATCAACAACAACAGTTCAAGTCGAGAATCAGAGGAACACCAACCCGGGTTGAGTGACATGAAGACTACCAATGGCCGTTCAAGTTCAAAATTGATGAGAGTCAGAAGAACACTAGCCTGGGTTGCTTGATCACAGGGCCACTCTCCTGCTTGAGCCCGAAGACGAGCAAGCGGTCAATCAAGAACCCGAAGACGAGCGTTCATTCAATAGCTAGAACATGAATGAGCAGTCAGTCAGAAGCTCGAAGACGAAGCAGAAGAATTCGGGAGAAGTTTTTAAGCTCAAACTCCCCCATTTAATGACTTTTAGAATTGATGTATAGGTTTTCCCCTAGCATTCTTTTCTCTCTTGTCCATTTCTGAATAGATTACATGTATAGGTTACACACATTCCCTTTGAATTTATTTAGATCAATGTGTATAGGGTTCCCCACTCCCTATTTTATTTGCGAATGATCGAGCATCAAAATTTCTATTGAGAAAATCCACCACTTTGAAAACACGCGTTTTCAAAATTGTTTTTCTAAAACTTGGTTTCTTTTGGCATGCACAAATAAGGAGAAAATGAATAAGGAATGACTCCTCACACTTATATATCATTCATCAACTTTGCTTTATGGGGCGAGAATTCACGGTATCTACAGGAGGCATCCCCTAAATAAACAACACCAACAAATGCAACCGAGCACAAACAAAACACTTGCATCGCATTCATGACAAAAAAAAAGTTACTTGCACTTCAGCCATTTCTATTCCATCAATCATTCACGAGTCGTGTCCGCCTCAAAAATTGCATAACCATGTGTTTTATTGTCACCACACCACACACACTTTCATCCCAATATCTCGACCGCCAGAGCCCGATCTCAGAGGAATAGAAAAGAAAACCGAGTTCAAACCTCTCCCAATCAGAATCACCATGCACGTCAGTGACTAAAAGGGAAAGAGCGTGTCATACCGTGGGGCCATCATGCGGGAGTTATCACTCCTTAAAAATTCAAAATCCAAGGGCCAATCACCAACCCGACCACATTTGAAAATTACCACCCCGACAGCGACCCCAACAGCTAGACCACCTTCAAGGCCAACAACAATGGGATGAGCTTCATGAACCATGAGCTGAATTCGACCCAAGCGAGACTAGTCATAGCCTTACCACTCATGCATTGCATCCAAAAACAAAACAAACACAAAAAAAACATTCAGTCAACCATCTCCATTCCTATACATAGTAATTCCATATTACCATAATACATTGCATGGTAGATCGTTGCATTTGCATACTCCCGTATCGAAACGACGTCCTTGGCGAAAATCTTGATTGATTGAACAGAGTGCATGAACCAATTTACTCTCGACCCGTCAATGAGTACAAGGGTCCAATCAAAATCAGCACCACAAACCAAGTGAGTAGTGTGCGAAGAGCTGAATTTTCCTTTGAATTTCAAATGAATGTTCTGGACAATCCTATGAGTGATGAGGAAAGATAGAGCGAGTCCACAGAGGTAAAACCACGAGCGACTTGTGCTTTCCTTCAGCACATGGAAAAGGCACAATTCATAGCGAGATCAATGTCGATAAACAGGATACGAACTGTGATTCATGCAAAGATCCGAGAATAGTAAAGAAAACAATCATTGACTAATGAGAATGACGAGGAACTTAGGAATAAAAATCTCCACAAAACCAAAAGCTTTGACTGCCCTGTACATAATCCCTTAGTTAGCCCCGCTGAGCCTTTCACGGTAAACCTTTTCTGTGAACTCCACAACATGCCAACCCACGTACATATACTTACTTGCCCTTGCAATAGAGGATCTCGAAAGAACCGGAGCCATGGTCTCTCCCCCATCATCTTTCACAAGAACAACAAACAAAAATGTCCAAAGGAATTAGTGAGTCAATGCGACTCCAAAGTCAGACACCAAAAAGAACACCGAAATGTTTGAGAAGACCAGCGAGTCAATGAAAACTCCAAAGCTGAAAGCAAAGATAAAGCCAAAAAAGTAAGCAGAAAATGCCCAAGAAGGTCGATGAGCCCATGCGATTCAAAAGTAGGAAGCAGGAAAGCAAAAATCACACACCAAAGAAGAAGGAGAAAATAAGCAAAAAGACCAATGATGTCCCGAAGAAACCGATAATGGGTTATCAAAACCCGTCTAATCATTCCACCCATGGCAAAGGTGAAACATGTCCTTTATTGCACAAAAGCTCCACAATTCCTAAATAAATCCCACAGTCCCGTGTGACATGCATCATACCCCTCAGCCCCGTTACAACCCAATAAAGACCTCTGACTCATAAGTTAATGAGCGTTAACTGAAAGTACCAGATCTGAAACATGAATCATAAGCTTCATACTCGTTATCAACATGTCCTATCATCCCAAAGGGACCATGAGCGGAAGAGTGTGACCTTACCCTACAAGGTCTTTCGAGTGCGAGTGATTCTTTGATCGAAACACCAAATCATAAACAGCTAATCCCATTGCAAGTGAGGACTTTGTGAGGATCGGAAAGTCTAGAACCTCGAAAGGAAATTCTCGGAAAATACTACTGCTCTGAGTATCGAGAGTATCATCACACCGCTTTGCACACACAGCCAAACTCACGAGAGATTGACCCGCGTCCCTCCGTGAGAGGAAAATGATTCACACGCATTCGAGTTTAACAATCACTCAAGATCGATCTGAAGATATCTTATATTCGTAAACCTCATACTAATAGAGATAGAACCGTACCCTCTCTTAAAAAAACTGCATATGCATTTTGCATCTCGTTTAGCACTCAATGTCTACATCTAACATAATCATTTCATCACCAACATCCGACTAGTAAGAACTCTGCCTAGTCTCGCTGAAAGTCGACTTTAGTTGCAATTGTTGAAACGTAACTTTTGATTAAAAGATGTCAACTAGATCCATCTCGGGCCATCATCAAGCTAGATCGAACCATCTTGGAGTCATCCTGGGCTATCTTCAAGCTATATCAGACCAAACGAGAGCCATCCGAAGCCACATAAAGAAAATCCAAAGTTATTCACTGTCATACTCGAGCCTCGTCGGCATCACTCCCAAAGCCAAGTTGGAGCCATGCGGGAGCCATCCTCAAACATTGAGACCATCCCTAGCGCTATACAGGAGCCATTTCCTCACCAAATCCTCGTCGACAAAGGATCGAACTACGTATGGTCTGATCTCAGTATGGAATTGATTACGTAGGAAGCCCGCCCAGGGTGCGACCACCTCAAAGGCAAAACTTCTCTTTTCCCCTCGGTGTCATTAAAGTGAACCAACCAAAGCATCGTTATGCTCAATAAGCACAAGGTCATCCCGGAGCCATCCATGGAAATCCTGGAACCATGATTGGAACTCCTAACAAGTCATGGAAATGTGTTTCATCGTTCAACCAATGAGAAACCATTCACTCACTACAAAGTCCACAACAAATCCCGTCAAACATCAATAAATCCATCATCGGAGCCATCAAACCACCTTGAAAAAAATCTCTCAAGAAAATCGAAGCCCACAAATTGCCACAAAATCACCAACCATGTCAAACCCACCAACCACCCCGAGACCATTGGTCACACCGGAGCCATCAGTGCCTACCAGAGCCATCAGTGCATACTGGAGCCATCAACGCATACTGGAGCCATCTCAGATCCTCGAAGCCATTCAAGAGCCATACCGGAGCCATCCCGAGGTTTTGATGTTACTATAGAGCCATCTGCTCACACAAAATCCTACATCCACAAACAGGGAGTTTAATTCAATTAATACATTGGTTAATCACCTCACATCACATATCATCTGCATATACCCACAAAATTTGCTCACTATATATGCATCTTCTTCACACCCGCTAGACAGCTATTGCGCTACTAGTGCGGTCGAATTTTTCGTTTTACACCTGCTAGACAGCTATTGCGCTACTAGTACGGTCGCCTTTCGTTTTACACCTGCTAGACAGCTATTGCGCTACAAGTACGGTCGCCTTTCATTTTACACCCGCTAGGTAGCTTTTACACTACTAGAGTGGTCCCGCCGTTTTTCCTCCACTAGGCAGATATTACACTACTAGTGCGAGATCGTTCATTTCATAACCCACTAAGCAGCTATTACGCTACTAGTGCGGTCCCGCCGGTTTTCCTTCACTAGGCAGCTATTACGCTACTAGCGCAAGATCGTTTCACATCCACCTACTAGGCAGCTATTACGCTACTAGTACGGTACTCTCCATTAAAGTATTATAGGCACGTCATAATTCCTATAGCTAGATGTCAGAGGTCTAGTTGAGGCACTCCTAAGTCCTCGCACTTTCAATCGCATTCTAGGCCCGTCATAAGCCCTAGGACTGGATATCAAGAGTGAAATACCCCAAACCTAAGTATGCTAAGTAAACATCAAGATATGATGTAATAGGCTAGAAAATGCCTTAGAAAGATTGGTAGACAATTTAAACCAAGGAAAACACAATGAAAACGCCTTAAGGCAATTTAGGCAAAAATGTGCTCTAAGCTTGGAGTGACTTTGATTGGCACCAAATATCATTATAAGACCTTATTAACATGCTAATGGACATGTTAAATCAATTACCAAAGAAAACCAAGCTCAAAAACAAGCTTAAACACAAAATGTGCTTTAAGACTCCTTAAAGCACCTTTTTGAGAAATTGTCTTAGAAATGAGTTTTGAGTGGCTAAATGCCCATGATTACACCTTAATCAACATGTGTACTAATTAGTATCACATTAGGAAGCCTAAATCAATGAGAAACCAAAAATTTCCCGAATATGTGCACTAATTAGTGAATAGTGCTCAAATAGTGCTAGTTTTGACTTAAGTCAACTTTAATTAGCCAAATGGCCAAACAAGGCCTTATGTATCTTGTATACCAAGGGGGGGACGGTTTTTAATGGTGACTCACCATTAGTAGCCAGCACATTAAAGGAAATGAGAGGAAAAGTAGTAAGTTCACTATTCACCCTTTTATAATATAAATATCTTCTTTAGCTTACCTCTCTCCTCTCTTCTTCATTTCCCTTCTTCTTCCACGGTTTTCTTCTTATTATCTCTGTTCTAAACCGTTCCCAAGCAGCCCCATTGTTGCCTCACCTTGCTTTGCCCACCAAATCTTCATTTTAGCTCCAAATCAAAAACTAAACACATATATCTCTTAGTTAGCTCAAGCTCTAGCTTTCTATCTTTACAAAATTGGAAAAGCTTCATTTTGGAGCCATGGGAAATCTCCATTTAAGGGGGGAAAATAAGCTTAGAGGGTGCATTAGCTTCTCCATTCTCTTAAGGTAATGAAAATGTAAGAAAAACCATGTTTCCACCACCACTTCTCTACATGGCCGAAATTTACTACTCATGGGGCTTGGTTTTTATGCCTTGTTTTTAGCTTGTTTTATTCACCAAGGGCTAGTGGAGGTCCTCTTTCATTCAATGCCCAAGTCTACCTTGAGACTTCAAAGGTAATCATCCACTTTTATACCTTAGAACACATTTTTAACCTAGGTTTTCATTCCTTAAGGTTAGTGTATTGTTTAGCACTCATGTGAGTCATTGAATGTTGATTAGAACATTGGCAATGGAAATCTAAGTGGGTGGCCGAAAATGAAACAAAGGAAACCAAGGAGGGAAGTGTGAGGAGAAGCTTGGAAGAACAAGGTAAATTGCTTACCTAATGGTGGTCTAAGTTTAAGGAATGAGTTTTAGATGAGTACTAATGTAGCTTAAAGCTTACATTAGGTAATGGGTTATATAACCTAAGAAAAAAGGAATTTAAACAAGCTTATGAACTTGTGACTAAGGAGCCAATGGGAATGAGTTAACAAGATAAGTATATGGTGAATTAAGAGAACACTTAAATTACTATGGAAGCATTGTTGTGTGTATTTGCAGGTTGAAAGCTTTTATATGTGGGAAATTCAGTGTTTAAGTTTAAGTCATTTAAGGGCCTAAGAGCCATGTCATTTAAGAGCCTTAGTGCTATGCAATTTAAGATTATTGCATTATGTTGAGCTTATTATGAATGAGTTGATTTGGGTGAGAAAAATAAGATGAGGAAGGATTTGATGTGTGTGAGATGATTGAATGAGAAAAACAATGCATTTGGGCGTGATAATATACTAGAGGACTTATGGCGAAATTTAAGTAGGAAACAAAGTGTTTGGTGGTGGTTGTGAATTAATATGACCTAGGATTTACTAGGAGTCATTAAAGGAAATTTGAGTGGAAGTGAGTTAACAAAGTTGTTCTTGAAGTTTAGAATGGCCTAGAATTGTTTAGGAGGGATTAGAGGTTTGGAGGGTGTAATTTGTGTACCAAGAATGTGTACTAAGGTTTCGAGTGTTCATGATTTTATAAGGGTGAGAAACTAAACGTTGGGTGTAGTAATATACTAAGGAAGCCATGTCAAATTTGGAGAGGGAACTAAGTGTTTAAGGTGTTCTAAGGAGATTTTATGACTAAGGATGTTATAGTAAACATTAAAGGTTGTTTTGGTGAAAGTGGGTAAGATAAGGAGTTCTTGAGTAATAGGAAGACCTAGTGGTGTCTAAGAGGGACTAGGGGTTACAATGGTGAATTTAAGGCACCAAAACCATGGTTAAGGAAGCTAGGAAACTTGTACAAAGTTTGAAGGAAGAATAAGATATAATGACTCATAAGGATGTAAGCATGTGCTAGATTATATATAGTTTTGAGAAGTTTGAGTAAAGCAAGTGAGTATGCAAAAAGATGCTTGAGGAGTAGTTAAGATGGTTGTGAAGAAACACTTGGGTTAGTTGAAGTTTTAGGCAAAAATTTATATGTTGGAAGTGTAAGAAATTAAGTATTAAGTGTTAAGAGTTTCGTAAGAAATTGAGTACATGATCAAGGAATTAGTATGAGCTTGATGGATGAATTAGGAGGACTTGAAGGTACCAAAATGATGTTAAGACATGCTAGAATACTTGTGGAGAGGTTGGGAAAAGATTGGTTAAGATTTGAGGTTGAACAGAGGTCAAAAATTTACATTCTGGGCACATTTAGTGTAGGTCCGGGTTTGCAAACTAGCACACAAACCCGGACCACACCAAAAACTATCCAGAGAGTTTAGCCGTGGGATGGTCCGGGTTTGCATCCCAGTACTTAAACCCGGACCAGTCCTAAAATTGTCCAGAAACTTTTGCGATGTATTGGTCCGGGTTTACAACCTCGGACACAAACCCGGACCCATCAGAAAAAGCTACAGAATGTTGAAAATGGGGTTTTAAGGTTGGGACTTGTTTGGTAATGATATTATAAGATTGTTAGGACATAATTAATGACATATAATGGTCATTAGAGGCATAAACAAGCTTAAGAAATAATGAGAAGTAAGTGGCTTTTGAGGTTAAGGTTAAACTATAAGGACTTAAGCGATTAATGGTGAATAACATCATCGGTTAAGTAAGTTAAGTAGGTTTGGATGAGATGAGTAAGTAATAACCTAAAACTGAATGAATGCTTTAGGTTTGAGAATTTGGACTCCGGAGGAGAGTAAGCAACCGAACGACCAACGGTGAACGGTACAGTTCTTCTTATGACCTGCTTGCTAACGAGGTGTCCCTCGGCTTGTGTGCTATTTGTTTTGTGTGCTCACTAAACAAGATAAAGCATGCAACCGGAATATTATGATTATTGTATTGTTGTGTGATGTTTGAAAACTAACACAACATATCGTGGGAACTTACTAACCAACGTTTAGTAAGGAATTGAGTGAGACTAAGGAACGCTCCCTAATATGGGACGATATGAACCGAAAGAGGTTAACCAACAAACAAGGTCTTGAGATTACTTCTAACTGGAACTTGAGTGAGGAAACCCGGGACCGATCACCGGTCATGCATGCTAAGGAAAGGGGGTCGGTATCTATAGCAGATTCGACTCCCGATTAAGGACTTGTCTTCGGACTTGTAGCCTAGGGCCGGTTGCCGGCTCAGCTACGCTGGACTCCCGTCCAGAGTAGGTGGCATTAAGATGGTGCGGTGGGATCACCTAAATCCCAGGTTCGAACTAAGCTACAACCATTCCCCTCCAGGAACGGTTTGTATACTGAGATTAAGATTAAGGTAAGGATAAGATAAGTTGCAACCATTCCTCTTTAAAGGATGGTTTGTATTACTAAGACTAAGATAAGCTACATCCACTCCTTATTAAAGGGTGGTTGTTTCTAAGATTAAGATAAGATTAAGATTGAGGTGAGATAAGGATGGACTAAGATTAAGAGGGAACATTACTTAAGGAGTTAAATAACTAACTCTCTAATTAAGGGAACACATTTAAGTCGTTCATTGTGTGTGAACTTTGATTGTTCATATTTGGATTGTTGTTTACAGCATTTACTATTATGTTGTGCATCTAATCAACCTCCATGCTATCGACAATTAGTCGTCGTAGCCACGTTAGCTTGGGGGCCATGAGAGGATCGTACCAGCATTCGTGCTGACCCCCTTTGGGGGCTGTTTTTACTACACAGGTGAACATCAGGTGGCGGCCGTCGCGAGAGTAAGAAGGGGTACAAGTGTTACGGGTTAAGTGTGGCCTACGAGTTGTGCTTGTACACTCGTATGGCAATTAAGTTAGTAAGATGTATAGGATTGTAAGAAGGATATGTAATTGGTTAAGGTTGTTGTACTAATGTTCGGTATATTCTGTAGTCAGACCGTGGCAAGGTCCTGGATTGTAAAGAATTCCGCTGTGACATGTTTATATGTATGCTGTTAAGTTGCGAGACCACATTTGGATTGAGTTGGGGTGTTACAAAAGTGGTATCAGAGCGTAGTTACGCTCTGAAGACAAGAAATACCGAACTTAGGAGAATATTGAGGTTGAGATTGAATTATGGGTTAAGGGTTGAGAGATAAAGTGAGGGTGCGTTAGTCAGGACTTCCCGGTGCTTACCGGACATCCATAGTACCTAGACCCGCCCTCCACATCCCCAACCCTGAATATGTGGAACAAATGCCAGAGAGAAGAAAGCCTTCTCTTACTCGGGGAAACCCGTTCTGGTAGTTAGTTAACAATGAGCAATGCGAGAAACAACTTGTTGTACAACAGTTATGGAGAACTTGGAGGTTTTTAATGGAGCGCAATAGAGGAACAGGCGCTACCTATGGAATTCTATCAATAAGGGAACGGTAATTACCGGCAACATGGGTCGACATGCTACGCAGTCGAAATAACCCGCAATACCAATGATGAGGAAAGCACTACGGGTGCAATAGAAAGGAAAAAGGGAAGTGACATGAGTACCGGACAGTAGTCCGAAGGAGCATAATAGTAGGATAATACAAAGCACGAGGATTGAGATTACTGGAAAGTCCAGTTAAGAACCGGGAACTCCAAACCCCATACAATGAGGAAGGTTACAAGACCTGGCCGACATAATGCGGACGACGGTAGAAATTCATGCAAATGTATACCAAAATAGGACTACGAGGTAGTGCCTATAAGAGAATTATTACTTAATAACCACAACAAAATGTGTGGAGACAGGAGCGAGGAATAAGACATAAGGAAATATTAAGGGATTCCCTCAGAAAGAGGAACGCCCTGATGTATGACAGTACTGTCAAACAATAAGGAAACTGTCGGATGGTCGGTTATCCAAATAAGAGATTATCGAAGGAGTCCCGAGGACTACCAATTACATGGAAATTAGAAGGAAGTATCACTACCAATGTACCTTGCACCAATAGCCCATCCTGCATGGCGCACTTGCCATAGCAAGTGCTACCACGGTTAAGCTACACGGAAAGCCATCATGGAAAGATAGGAGAAACACTGCAGTTGTAACACATATTAATACCGGATTGTAAATCCATGAGAACAGAAAAATAAGACCTTGGAAAGACCCGATGGCCTAACCATGATAAGATGAGGTGACACACCAGTCAGCCGGGAGCGGAACTTGGACAAAGTATTAAACCATATAAATATTAGCAACGGTATAACCCACTACAACAACAACCGACAGTACGGTAAGAACACAATCCCGAACTCCAAGGGGAAACCTAAGAGATCGCTCGGTAATGCGAACAAACACTATGTAAGCAATAACATACAAGGGATGTATTATAAGATACTATTGAGACTGCAGAAGCAACGACTTACAACGAAAACGAGATAAGACTCCCAGAGTGACCACTAAGAGTATCAATAACAACATTCTTCAATGAAGATGTTGGAAAACCCAGAAAACAAGGGTAAAAGAAAATAAACGTAAGCTATAACCTGCTGAGGATTAAGGACGTACAACCCTGGGAAGGGAAAGCTCAGAGACTACCCCCACAGAGCGGGTATAGTCTAGTAACGCCCCTACTTATCATAAATGCAGCGGAAATAAAATACTAAGGCGATTACAGATCATCGGGTTCCAAACACCCGGCACCAAACCTCACCAATTACAACTTACGACATTACAAATGCTACGGTCTGAACTCGAGAAAACATAGTATAAAAGTAATGATAACAAAATACAGTAGCTCTCCAAATCCTAATTCCCATCCCATACACTCATACTCTTCGTGGCCACCTGTATAACAATCGTACCTGCAAGATGAAACCAAGCAGCCCACCCCGGAGGGGTGAGTCAGTTCCCTGGAATGGAACTGGTACAACTCTCCAAAACAAAAGTTTAAACATAACTCTTGAAACAAACAATAACTCGAAGTCAAACGCTTAAAACAAAACAGAAGAACAAGGCACATCAAAATCACCAAGTCAAAGATATCAAGTCAAGGATAGAGATATAACAAGAAGTAAAGTGAGTCAACCTAAAAGAAACCACGCCAGAAGTTAGTGAACATCCATTGCTTAAGTTAGATTCAGTTCCAATTAGGATTAGAAAGACCCGAGTAGTCACAAGGACTAGGAATGAAAGAAGATATCCAAGAACCCATAACTCAAGAGTGGAATAAACCCAATTGGGAGAGATGGCCCCCACCGCCAGTCAGTTGCCACAAGGGCGAGGTAAACAGACCTCCGCTGTCAGTTGCCACAAAGGGCGAGGTATAGCAGACCTCCGCTGCCACCGACCCGTTCTCGGTCATCGGTGAAAAGTGAGTGCACCACTTATTAGAATAATCCATACCCAATACCAAGATTGACATTTCCCATATTCCCACTAGACTATCAACTGTACAAGTGCAATACCAAAACACTCAGTCCTACAGAGTGCAGAGGCGTAAACCCTCAACAGTCAATATCCAATGAGATAACCAGATAAAAGGAACCAATGATCATGTGAGTAGTACATCCAAGGCTCAGTTAGTCACAACAGGCTGAGTCAGTCACACAACAATTTCCTTTCAAGATACATTCATACTCATTTAGCGTTTCTCAAAACGTTCCATAAAATTCGTCACCAAAAGCATCTGAGTACGAGAAATCGTACAAAAATTCCATAAGTATAACACATCAAGCTGAGTACGAGAAATCGTACCTGGTATATGTAGAAGCAGCAACAACTGAAAATGCGAACTACTTCCACTAATCACCTATAATTAAAGTATTCCAAGTATTAATTAGTTAAGGCACTATAATGCTACACATCCCCCACTCTTATTAGTCTATAGTTTCGTTTTACAGTTACTCCCTCCTAGGGAACTGGCTAGATCTCGTAATTAAATTTTTAATGTAAACTTATCTTACTCCATTTTTCCACTCCTGATTATAGGTTTGTTTTAATTAATCCCTTGGGTTACGTTGGCTAACTTACTTTGACACCTATTAAGGTTTAGGATGTGTATTTCCCCCTAATAGTCTACCTGGACGTCACACTAACCTTTAACATTTTTAATTGCCACGTAGGAATTAGGTTTATCCCATTTTTCCCTCTTAATATGTTTCCCATAAGGAATGTTACTTCTTTTATTTACTTCTAATGTATTTATATATACACTTATATTTTTCTTAGGATTTATCCAAAACATTCTTTAAGAAATTCTTATTGCATTTAATTATATCTAATATCTTTTAAACATCTCCACAACTGATATATGGTTATATATAAAAGTGTTTGCCCTAGTTTAATTAAGCATATTAACCTCCATAATAATAATATGTAGTTTAGTTTAATACCTCGATTTAATATAAGTCCCTATTTAATAAATATATTTATGTGTAAACAACTTTTACTTCACCGAAAAGATAACACCCAAAATATTTATAAACATACTGATATAAAATGTTAATTTAGGCTTAATTATTTTCCCATCCTTAAGAGTTAATTACCCAACCTTACTTTAATTTTTAGTTACATTAAAAACCTTATATTATAGGTTATTCTTATGAAAAACTCATAAACACAATAATTTTTAAACTATTTACCCCTGCCCAAAATTCCCAAACTTAATATATAATAACTATAACATTTTAGACATATTATAAAATTTTTATTCCATAAAAATATCTTTTAAAATCACCCAAATAATTCCATAATACCCGTAACTTGCAAAAATCATAACTTATGTTTAATAACTCAAAACCCTTATTAATTTACATCAAAATAAACTACATTAAATAAGGAATCTATGGTTAAAATTTCAAGCCAAAACACATTCGGGAAGGCCATTAAATAAATCTAGCAAGTTAGGACTTTATTCTGGAAATAATATAAAAACTTATACTTATATTTTGAAACGTTTTAATCGTGGCCGTCCATTTCTTTTAACCGCGATCGGGCGGCCCAGAATCCTCGAGTTCTTCAGCGATCTCCCATTCCGACCCGAGTACTAATCACCCTATAACTCACAATCTACAGAACGAAATTCGATGATTCTTGTTCCTATCGATTCGTAATCAAATTCCGGTTCCAATGGTACCAATTTCCCCAATTATAATGCAGTATACACCAAGTTTCGAAATCGATTCGAGAGTTAGGGTTCATTTCGGTACAGAACTTAATTCCGTTGCAATTCCTACAAATTCTCCCATTGTAATGCATAATAGGCTAAATTGGCATGTGGGTTGATCGGTGATGAATTTCGAATGGCATCAATAGAACAATTTGACCAGAAACTTACCGGAATAGCATTAATCGGGGTGAAACCAAGTCGACAATT
Source organism: Limonium bicolor (assembly GCA_023374045.1). Lineage (NCBI taxonomy): Eukaryota > Viridiplantae > Streptophyta > Magnoliopsida > Caryophyllales > Plumbaginaceae > Limonium > Limonium bicolor. Next base: position 2,997 of record JAIOTZ010001572.1, on the reverse strand, counting down.
CTGGAATCGGTATTTTATGCGCGTTTCAGGTACGCCCCTTCTCGAATCAACTCGCACCAACTGAGAGAGATTCGATTCATGTAACCTATCACAATCCAAACTAGACATGTCACTCTAGATGCTAGTGGGAGAATCATTGATTTGATGAACTAGGGAGAAAGTTACAGATCTCACAAGATTGGTGTTTACCTAGTTTGTTTCGGGATGAACTGGGCAAAATTACCGACGTGGTCGAGTAGGCATCTTTAGACAGTTCTAACTCCCAAACCAGTGCGAATCAGCCTTGGCCATCAACATGAAAGTTATAGAGGGATTAGAGATCTTCAAAACAAGCTAAAGAACAAGAGATTTGGATGAGAATTGAAGAAGTTATTGCGTGACGAAGTTTACCCGATTTCAGTCAAAACTGCAGTTCTGGGTTACGAACTTGCGAGGAGCCAACTTTGGATCAATTTTCCGGTTATTGTAGAAGGAGTTAGATGATGTGTGAGTAATGGTTGGAAAGAGGGATTAAGGAGAGAGAATGAAACAAACGGCATATCAAATGGTGGAGTAGATCAGGAGATATAGGCGTCTAAATTCGACCCTCGACATGCCAAACTGTCGAAAAACTGGGACTGTTCAGTGGTAGTGCCTGGCTGGCTGACACGTCAGCATTTCCTCAAAATTTTGGCTCTAAACTTCAATCTATCATAACTTTGGCTAGGATGATCCGTTTTTGACGTTCTTTTTATCGATCTTCATGGTTTTTCATAACCTATTTATTGGTATAGGTTTCATGGCCTAGTTTGACCATTCTCAAAAAGTCAACTCTAGCAAGGCTTAATAAGCTTTAAGGTTTCTAGAATTTAATCTTGACTTTTATGTTTCAAAACAATGTTCCAACACTTCCTAAAATCTTTATAATATATTTGGAGTGTTTAGAAATTTTCCCAAGATTTATTGACTTATAAATCTTATTATTAAATTCATAATACTATATAATAATGTATAATAATTAGGGTTAAATAGGAGAAAACCCCTAAATAAATTTCACAACTCCATATAATAATTTAATATTCATTATTCCATATAATAATTTAATTTTAACAAAAGAAATCCCCTAAATTAATTTAAATTAATTTAGGGGTATTTCAGTATATCCCCCTTAAAAGAAACTTCGTCCCGAAGTTTAATACCAACTAATAGCTACTCACACCACATCAGGTGTGCTGTCAAAATTACCAGAATGTTCATCCAATAACAATCCCAACCAAAATTCCATACCAATCCATTCCCCTCATTTCCATTTCCAGATTCCACGCAAAATTATTCAGCGTCAAACCAAACCAAGATTTTCATAAATAGAAATCAAGATTCACACAATGTATAAATCAAGTACATGCATACACCTCTCCATCATTCCACTAACAAAACAAACAGGGCATAATCTGGATGAGGTGACGAAGGAAGAGTATGCACTACCCCCCCCAAAAGAGCCAAGGTACGCCCTCGTACCGCTATGAACAAGAACCCAGTCGAGGCAAAATACAAGGAAATATCATGGAAATAGATGTGGGTACTTCACTCTCATAGAGTCCTCAGTCTCCCAAGTAGCTTCTTCAACCCCATGATGCTCCCAAAGAACTTTTACTAGCTTGACTGATCTGCCTCTCGTTTCCCGGACCTTCGTGTCCAGGATCTGAATGGGAGTCTCCTCATATCTCAGTGTAGGTTCAATCTCCAATCTCTCTGGCTGTAGAACGTGAGAAGGGTCAGGTACATACTTCTTCAGCTGCGATACATGAAATACGTCATGTACCTTCCCCAACTCTGCTGGTAGGTCTAGTCGATACGCTGCTGGGCCCACGCGCTCCGTAATCCTGTACGGACCAACATACTTAGGGCTTAGCTTTCCTCTCATCCCAAATCTGAAGATACCTCTCATCGGAGACACTCGTAGGAAAACCATATCACTGATCTGAAATTCAAGCTCTCTGGTACGCTGATCCCCGTAAGATTTCTGCCTAGACTGCGCTGCCCTCATGTGCTGCTGAATAACCCTGATGTCGTCCTGCAGTCTCCTTTGAAGATACTCTGGGCCAATCACAACTGTCTCAGCAGGGTCACTCCATGATAAAGGTGTTCGGGCACGGTCTGCCATACAGAGCCTGATTGAAATGGGGCCATGCCGATAGACGAGTGATAAGAATTGTTGTAGGAGAACTCTACCAAGTGTAGACGCTCTATCCAACTCCCCTGATAGTCTAAGGCGACCGCTCTCAAACATATCTTCTAGTGTCTGAATCGTCCTCTCGGTCTGCCCATCTGTTTGAGGGTGGAAGGCTGTGCTAAGTCGCAACTGAGTACCAAATGCCTCCTGTACCTGACGCCAAAATCTACTAAGGAAACGTGCATCACGATCGGAGACGATCGTCTTCGGTACCCCATGGTACCGGATGTGCTCTGTGGTGAACACCTCAGCTAGTTTGGGCACCTTCCATGTGTCCTTGATAGGTATAAACTTAGCTGTCTTAGTTAGCCTATCGACTATCACCCAAATTGTGTTCAATCCACCTCTGGCTGGAGGGAGACCGACCACAAAATCCATACTAATATCGTCAAACTTCCAGCACGGTACCGGTACGACTGAATCTGGCCTCCTGGTCGATGCTCGAACTTCACCTTCTGACAGGTGAGACATCGCGAGACGAAGTCTGCTACATCCCTCTTCATCCCGCTCCACCAGAATAGCTTCTTTAAATCCTTGTACATCTTGGTGGCTCCAGGATGTACTGACAATGTAGAGGAATGAGCTTCAGAGAGAATCCTGGTCTGAAGTTCTGTCGCATCCTGAGGAACGCAGAGTCTGCCTCTGACCCGAAGGTGTCCCTCGCTGTCTAGCTCGTAGTCATACTTCAGACCATCAGTCAACCCATCTGCTAATTTCTGCCTGATACCCTGTAGATACACATCACTACCCTGAGCTGCATATACCTCCTCAGCTATCGTGGTCGT
>JAIOTZ010001571.1:0-31582 GCA_023374045.1 Limonium bicolor | reverse complement strand
GACTACACTATTGCCTTTACGTAAAGGCAAAATGCGCTGCCTTTTTACAAACCTAATGCAATAGTAGTTCCCAGCGTTTCCTAGCGAGTTACCAGCAAATTGGAATAAGCTAAATTCATGGAATTGGTTTTCTCTGTATCAAACACGAGAATAGCTAGAATTCTAAGAATCGTAATGCTATTCCCTGGTACCAAACGACCCGTAAAAGAGTCATTTCAGTTACTTTTTATAGTTATAAGGGTTATATTGTCCCAAAACATATCCTATTGGTTATGTGCAAATTTACTCTCTTACCACTTCACAATTCGAGCTCATGATTATCTTCATTTGGGAGTAGGGATAGGAATACCCAATGGTAGGGGTGTCAAAACCAAGTTTTTGATCAGGTTGAGTTCAACCCTAACCCGACTCGAAACTAGTTTAGGACGATCAGAACCTGACCAGAATCCAGAGCTTGTTATATTTCTTCAACCCGAATCCGGAGCGGGTTGACCCAAACCTGAGCTGTATTTATTTTATTTTAATTTATTTTTAAAATTTTGGATTATTTAACAAATAAATAGAATACTTTGATATTAATTAATTATTATGTACTATATTTATAAGTTGCTAATTAAATGTTTATTTTAGTCATAAATTAATCATTAAACACTAAATAAAATCATTAAATATAAAAAATTTCTATTTTTAAATAAAAAAATTTGAGTTATGGGTTGGCAGGTTCAACCGAACCCAAAGCGGGTTTCAATGACCTAACCTGAATCCGGCCTGAAAATCTTTTAAGTTAAAAAATCTCAACCCGAACTCGACTTTTTATGGATTGGTTACGGGTCGGGTTTCGAGTTCGGGTCAAGATTGACATCCCTACCCAGTGGGTATCTGTTAACCCGCTCCACCCGCAAGTGATAAATGGGTGAAAACAGGGTGATAGGTCGGGTAGGATGACAGGTGAGAATTTTTCATCCATCTCCCGACCCATCACACGTTTAATATATGTATAATATATTTCATTTACCAAACAAGACCTACATCCTTAAAAAAATGAGTAACTAAAGCCCATACTCCTCCAGGCTTGACGTTGTGTTTATGTTCATCCAATTTCTCTGTCGATCAATCCTAATTCCCAGGCCCTTTGGATTTGCCATCCATTTCTCAACTCTCTCTAAGTAAACCTTCTCTTCTCTCTTCTCTAACACTAACCAATGTCAAGCAAGAAGCAACGAAAAATTTTCGTCGGAATACCATTTGTCAAAAAAAATTAGTTGCGGTGGCTTTTTTTTCAAAAAAATTACGCGGTTGTACCAAAACGGGTCATATAAACCGCATTAGGCTAATGCTGCTTACTATAAACCGCATTAAGCTAATCCAATTATGGGTTAATTATGTCATAAAACACATCGTTCAGATGCGTATTTGCCGATAAGTGCACTATCCCGATGCGGTTTATGACACCCTGGGCGATCTGCAACTCGCGTCGGCACGATCCTAGCCGTGCATCTGGTGCAATCTCCGCCGTCCATTTCCCGTGATTCTCACGATTTCCGGATGAGGTTATCCTCAACACGGTCGAATAAATGGCACCGCCCCGGTGCGGTTTATGACACCTAAAAATCTCTATATAAACGCATCCTCCGGATGCAGCTTGACACAATTACACAATTCTCATCCTCCAAACTCACTCACTTCTCCCCCTACGAAATTGGAAAGGTAAGTTTCATTTTTTTCCAATTTTAATTAGTAATTTTTGTATTTAACAACTTGTTCTAATCTTTAGGTTTTATCATATTTGTTTTGTGAAATTAATTGACTGATTTTTTGTAATTAACTTTAATGTGTAGGAATCTTCCTAATTACTTCTTCTAATCCCATCCAAAATCCTTGAGGTTAGTATGTTGCTCTCTAATTTTAATTCCTCATTTTTATACTAGATACTTGTAATCTTGGTAGTTTTAGTTGTTTAATTAGTATTTAAATTCGTAATTAATTAATGCATTAATTTTATAACTTGTTTTTAACATAAAATGGTGCATAAATTAGTCAAATAATTAAGTAGGTATTATTATGTTATAGGAGAAAATTAATCTTGGTATTTTATAACTTGTCACCGCCACACTCATTGTATACCGAAGAATGGTTTCTCCTTATCCAACACCCTCTTGGAGTCAAATGGTTATTGCGAATGAGGAAGACTATCGTATCATGCTCGACAACTACATGAGGAACCACCGATACATGGGTAAGGTTGAGCTGCTTGTGGAATATGAACCCGAGGTTGATGGTTAATCGTGACGAATGAATGAAAAAAACTAGATGATTGTTCGCATTATGTGTAATTGTGATGGAGGGTAGAATAAAGCTAAGCGATTGTTCGCTTTATGTTTATCTTTATAGTTTAATGTATCATGTTGCTTCCTGCTAGTCAGGTTGTGCCTTAAGCAAGCACAAAAAAAAGGTATGAATAAAAGGTCCTCACGAAGGCGTGTTGTTTTTATATAATTATAACACATAACATGCGTCTTCTTAAATTTAGGTTCAAACAAGCAGTACATTCATACAGAAGTGTCAAACAAACACTTCCTACAAGATGTAAATATAATAAATTTAACAACACAAATGTAGTAAAACTTACAAAAAATTAATTACAAATTTAATTAATATATCAACAACTAAAATATTTGAAAAATATGTTTAAACCATTACCAACAAATCTACATATTTTGTAGCTAACTTATACACCTATTTTGGTAAACAAGTAATTATAAATTATTAACAATAATAAATGATGAATTGCACCATTTTAAGTTAAAAACAAGTTATCAAGTAATGTATTAATTAATTACGAATTAAAACACTAATTAAACAACTAAAACTACCAACATTAATTTTTTCCTATAACATAATAAAACCTACTTAATTATTTGACTAATTTATACACCATTTTAAGTTAAGAACAAGTTATGATATTTATGCATTAATTAATTACGAATTAAATTACTAATTAAACAACTAAAACTATCAAGATTAATTTTTTCCTATAACATAATAATACCTACTTAATTATTTGACTATTTTATACACCATTTTAACTTAAAAACAAGTTATCAAATTAATGTATTAATTAATTACGAATTAAAACATTAATTAAACAACTAAAACTACGAACATTAATTTTTTCCTATAACATAATAATACCTACTTAATTATTTGACTAATTTATACACCATTTTAAGTTAAGAACAAGTCATGATATTTATGCATTAATTAATTACGAATTAAATTACTAATTAAAGAACTAAAACTATCAAGATTAATTTTTACCTATAACATAATAATTCCTACTTAATTATTTGACTAATTTATGCACCATTTTAAGTTGAAAACAATTTATAAAATTAATGCATTAATTAATTACGAATTAAAATACTAATTAAACAACTAAAACTACCAAGATTAATTTTCTCCTATAACATAATAATACCTACTTAATTATTTTACTAATTTATGCACCATTTTAAGTTAAAAACAAGTTATAAAATTAATGCATTAATTAATTACGAATTCAAATACTAATTAAACAACTAAAACTTACAAAAAATTAATGTAAACCATTAATAAGATGTCTACATATTATTTTAACTTACATCAAATTTAAGGAATAATAAGTTATACGGTAATGACATAGTTAATTATGAATTTAATCATAACTAATTAGATAACTACTTAAATATATATATTGAAACCTAATAAACAAAGACATTTAATATACAAATAAATGAAAAAAAAATTAAAAATAACCATACTAACCTCTTATACTTCGGAGCATTTGTCAATGTTGAAGGGAATTTTTTTTTCGATCAAAATGGCGATATATTAATTAGCTAGTTGGATCAGAACAAAGATCCGAACATAGCAGATGAGTACACACATCAGGAGGGCTAGGCACCACAGTACAACCTATTACAAGATAAGGCTAATTTAGCCATAGCATCAGCAACTAGATTAGCCTCCCTCTTAATAGCTAAGACCTTACAGGAAAGGAAACATTGGAACAGCTCTTTACAAGCCTTTACAAGACACTCCAAGCGATGATTACAAGGAAGAGGATTACTAATAAGAGCCACCGCCTCATACGAATCTGATTCAATAATCACTTGGTGGAAGTGCTTATTCTTTGCTAGGGACAAACCATCATAGATACCCCATAAAACTGCCTCCAAGATGTCCACTTCACCCAACAGATGAGTGAACCCAAACATCCAAATACCCTCATGATTCCGACTAACCCCACCAGCCGCCGCAATTCCATTAGATGAAACAGCAGCATCAGTGTTAATCTTCACAAAATTAATGGGATGAGGACTCCAAGATCTAACCAACACAGGTTGAGGGCTGAATACATGACACCGGTCAATCAATTCAGGGATATTCAGATAGCTCCTAATCCTACTCTCCAACATCTGGACAGAAAGCTCACTTGTACCTGGGAGCTCTTCATGAAATTTTTTATTTCTCCAGAACCAGATATCATGGCAGGTGATAGCGAATATCTGTTTCCACAAGGCAGACCCAAAGCATGAAGTTTGAACATTGCACTGCAGATTATATTCAAACCACTCTTGGAAAGAACAATGAACCTTATCCCATTGAAGCTGGAATAAGCTATGCAGGTATTCCCAGAGTTTAGAATTGATCTTACAAGATCTCAAAACGTGATAAGAATCCTCAGCCTCCTCACAAGCAGAGTATCGGTCATCCCTAGCCAGACCCCGTGAGAAAAGCAGACCCTTTGTCTTCAGACCCCCCATAGCAGCAAGCCAGAGAAATAATTTGATTCTCTCTGGAACTTTCAGCTTCCAAATAGTTGTCCAGAACTTATTTTTGATCCCAGGTTCAGAGCATAACTTATAAGCAGAAGCAACTGTAAGAGATCCTGAATTATCCTTGGAGCAGATAATAGAATCATTAGTATTGTCATCAAAGATGGCTTTAGATGATAAGGTATTTAAAAAACTAGAAGGCAAGGAATTCTCCAACAGCTCCCACTTCCATCCTCTACCAGCCTCCCAGAACTGCTCGACTGTGGCATCACAGTTAATACTAGGACTTGGTCTGCACACTTCCATCAAAGGGACATCAGACAGCCATTTATCCTTCCAAAATAAAATTGTCTTGCCATTACCAAGCTTCCATTTCTCACCCTTCTCAATAATATCAGAACTGTCGAGGATGTTTCTCCAAGAAGTGGAAGAATTTCTCCTATTAGAACTAGCATATTTGTTAAGAAAGACCTTAGCCCAAAGCTTGTCCTGGTTAGTAAGAAGTCGCCACCCTAGTTTGGCCAAACAGGCCTTATTCATGGAAGAGGAGATCCTCAAACCGAGGCCACCCTCATCCTTAGGTCTACAAATTCGATTCCAGGAGATGGTATGCAACTTCTTCTCATTGTCCTTATGGCCCCAAAGGAAGCTCCTGCTCAATTTGTCAATTTTTAAACAAGTAGCATTAGGAACCTTCTGAGACATCATATTAAAAACAGGAATGGTTAAGCACAGATTTAACTAAAGTCAGTCTGCCAGCAAAGGACAGATTTAGCCTTCCAGTCATTCAACCTTTGCTGGATTTTATCAAGGAGATTATTAAAATGATCTCCCTTTACACGCCCATGGATCAGATTAAGCCCCAAATACTTCCCCAGGTTATCAGCCACAGGAATACCTAGAACTCTACTAATATCCAATTTTCTGCCAGCAGAGACATTTTTAGGAACAGAAGCCTAGACTTACTACGACTAACTTGCTCCCCAGAGGCAGAACAAAAGTCCATCAGTATATTCATCATAGAAAGAACATTCGACTTAGCAGCAGACCCCATCAGAATCAGATCATCAGCAAAGAAAAGATGGGAAAGTTTAGGACCTATTCGACTGACTTTAATAGGAGTCCAGAGTTTATTCTCTATGGCCTGATTAATTAAATGGGAGAGACGCTCCATGCACAAAACAAATATAAGCGGATATAGGGTCCCCTTGCCGAATACCCCGCGAAGGATAAAACTTAGCAGACTGCTCCCCATTCCATAGCACTCTCATAGATGGAGATTCAATACAAAACATGACTAGATCAATGAAACTGCTGGGCAATTCAAACAATGAAGAGTATTCCTTATAAAAGACCAGGAAAGTTTATCATATGCCTTCTCAAGGTCAATTTTCATGACAACCCAGCCATCTTTACAAGAGGTTTTCCTCATGGAATGAATAACTTCTTCCATAATAACATGATTATCTTGAATATGTCTCCCAGGTATAAAACTGGTTTACAAAGGGGAGACAATTTCAGGAAGAAAATATTTGATTTTATTAACCAAAAGTTTGGAGATAATTTTATAGCTGGTATTACATAGGGCAATGGGTCTAAACTGACTCATGGTGGAAGGAGAGGAAGTTTTGGGGATCAAGCAAAGGAGGGTTTCATTTAGGTCATTAAAGAATTTAGAGGAAGAAAAAGTTTCCAGGACAAACTTAAAAATGTTAAGCTTAACAATGTCCCAATGATTCTTGAAAAACCACGCATGGAAGCCATCAGGACTCGGGGCTTTAAAGCTACCCAAAGACTGAACCACCTGAGTCACCTCTTCCAAAGTAGGGATTGTAATACCCTTGAGGTTTACCTCCCACATCGGTTGGAGAGGAGAACGAAGTGTGCCTTATAGGTGCATGGATACCTCATCCTTGTGTGAGGCCTTTTGGGGCTAGGAAACCCCAGGAACAAAACCGTGCGGCCTGCGTGCCAAAGCGGACAATATCACACATGTGGGCTGATTAGGCTAGGCTGTCACAGTTGGTATCAGAGCCAGACCCAGGTTGGTGTGCCAGTGGGCCCGCGAGGGCGCTGGGCTCCCAAGGGGGGTGGAGTGTAATACCCTTGAGGTTTACCTCCCACATCGGTTGGAGAGGAGAACGAAGTGTGCCTTATAGGTGCATGGATACCTCTTCCTTGTGTGAGGGCTTTTGGGGCTAGGAAACCCCAGGAACAAAACCGTGTGGCCTGCGTACCAAAGCGGACAATATCACACATGTGGGCTGATTAGGCTGGGCTGTCACAGTAATGTGGGGCCCGTTTGGGTCAACATTGACTAACGTGTCGATGTTGCCCATGCCGTTTGGTCCAATGTTGACCATTGACCATGAAATGGATACATGAAATCAGATAATTAAGTCTCTTAACAGACCAAGAGACAAGAGACATGTGACAATTAAATATATGCTCTTACTTTTACATAAAATAACAAAAAAAGACAAACTTTACCTTATAAAACAAAAAAAGTGGGCTCCACTTACCTTACCCATGTGAGCCAGCCGAATTGGAGCCTCCACTTTCTCCTCTTCCTCCTTGCATTTCGGTGCTCCAAGCTGGTACAAGACAAGAGATGAGTCACACATTCATTAAATGAGTTAAAGTAACATATTTACTCCATTTTCAATCAAAATTTGAATCAAACACTACCCTACCTTCCCTTATCTTGGACGGATGCCTCCTCCTCTTGTCTCCACTGATTTAGCTCCAATTATCCAACCCCAATCAGACTTGATGAGTCATCAAAGCAAGGAAATCATAAAAAAATGCAAAAAGGTGCTTTAAGGCAATATTAGGTCTTTCCCCTTCATTTCTTCTCTTCAGCCGAGGTTTCTCTGTCTTTGAGCTCCCTTTGGCTCCTCTCCACCGTAGGTAAGAGTTCCAAGCACCATTGATGAGGTTTCAAGCTCTAGGTAAGCTCTTAAGGCATAAAAATGCCCATTTTCTTCATCTTTCTTTCCTTTTTCGATTGAACTACACTACAACCTTTTCTATACATCTATGTAGAGTGATTTGGAGGTTAAAGGAAGTGTTGGTTTCGTACATAACCAGATCTAATGAGGAAAGTTCAAGTCTTGACCATTTAAGGTAAAAATGTGCTTTAAGCTCATAACTTTTGATTCCCTTCAATTCGTTCGGCTGTGAAACTTTGGTCATAGCCTCATCTTCTTCTCCTTTTCATGTGGAATCTGTTGGTTAGCCATTTGGAGCAAAGGTGGCCGAGATCCAAAGGAAATACCCTCTTTTAAGGCATTTTTCCAAGGTAAAACCTAATAACAAGGTAGCTTGTTGAGATCTAGCTATTTCCTATGTCAATATGGTAGATCTAACACCTTTTGGTGTGCTTGATTCAGGTCGAAACCATCTTGAACTCTCCTTGCATTCTTAAGGTGATTTTTGCCTTAAATCTTACATCAAATTACTTCTTATAGTTAGATCTTTCTTGGAGACTAACTATGCCTTGGTTTCTGTTTGAAAACATGTAAAACAAGCTGTGGAGAATTTCTACTTAAGGTGGCCGAACCAAACAAGGTTCTATCTAGGTTAAATCAAGGTATAAATTACTTAAAACCTTAACTTGTTACATTAATACAAGTTTAAGCTATTCCTAATTAATTGCCGTGAGTGAAGAGGTGAAATAAGGTCTTGTTTGACCTTAAAATGTTTAAGGAATGGTTTAATAAATTTTATAACTAATTAAACAAGCATAAGTGTCAAATTTAAGACATTATGTGGAAGTTTGGTAATTAAACAAAGAATCTATGGTGAGGCCGAAAATGTATATGTATTTTGGGACATTTATGTGTAATTTATTTTGTGAGCAAATGTTTGTAATAAGGCCATGTATTTTAGGCCATTTTATTTATGCATTTACAAGTTTTTATTTAAGTTTAGGTGATATTCTATTATTACCGAAAAGAAGTGGGTCTTAGATGTAATTAAATTAAATTTGGGGGCTTTAGAATAATAAGGCCGAAAATTAGAGTTAAAAAAGGAGTTAAAATAAAGTTTATAAGATTTTATAAAGTTTTGGGGTTAAATGGTGAATTTTAGAAAGTTTGGGTACTAAACCGTAATTATAAGGAATTAATGGTCAAGGAAATATTAAGGTGGTCAACCTTGACCATATGATAGGTTTTGACCAAAATAGATAAGTTAAATAACTTATTTAAGGTTGTATAATAAGATAAGTATCTTATGGTAATATTTTTATAACATATGTGGTAAATATGTTATTACTGAAAATAAAGGGGTGTACAATGGTATTTTAAACACCCATGGGCTATTAGGAATTTTTAGGAATTTATTGGAATGTTTTTGGAATTAAAATAAAATATATGTATAATATATAGTTATAATGTTATTATGACACTTTGGAGAAAAATAGATGGTGGAATGGTAAATATTGAAAGTATATGGATTAATAAGGATATTCATAACCCTTTGGTGGAATTTGGAGATTTTAGAATCATATAAGAGTATTTAATAAGATATGTGTATATATATGGTTTTAGTGAATTATTGAACTATATGTTATAAATAGGGCCAAATGGCAATTATAGAATAGCACAAGGGCTGTTCGGAATTTACAAAAAATAACCATAGGATATACTCTTTTATAAGTTAGAAATGTTATATTAAATGGAATATATAACAGGGTAATAAGAAAGGGGTGATTTTGTAAATTAAGGAAACTATGGCCTAAGGAAAAGAATAAGATTTTCTTATGGTGCCTAAGAGGCAATATAAAATAGTTTTGTATAAAAACTGGAGGTTATAAGTTAAAGGGAATAAAAAAATATCACATAGTATGATATTGGTATATGGTATAACATTACATAATGTTATGTGGTCAAAATGGGATTTAAATAAAGTTAAGGGCTATACCGAGTTAATAAGAGTTGGAAAATGAATTTTAGACTAAGGTCTATGATGTTATAAATGTTATAACAATTATATGGTTTAGATGGAATTAATATAAGGAAGGGTACTCACATAAAATAATGTGACAAACTATAAATGAAGGGGATCTATAAACTAAGGTATTTATGGAATAAACCTTAGGAGTTGTTAATGTACAACATAAAATGTTACATAATATTAGGATAACAATCTTAATATAAGTTGTACAATACAATACAACTAATGGGAATAATCATCTAACATAAGATGATAAAATGTAACATATGATATAAGAGTTTATTAAACTCATGGGAATTACCTACGTGGTAATATATACATACACAAGGATAATGTATATAAGGTGGATATAGATATTGGTTGGGAACCATATGATTTAATGGTGGTGGTTATTTAAAAAATATATATAGTTACGAACTATAAGTTATGAATTTTTGGATGCAAATATTATTTGCTAAAGACAAATGGATCATACAATACATTGTATTATAGTGGATGGTGGGAGAATGATACAATATAATAAGTGATACAATACAAAAATAATAATATAATACAATCATGCATGCATACGTGCAACTATAGGTTACGTACCTAAACTAGATGTGGATAAGATTAAAAGAAATAAAAGGAATTAAACTTAACAGTTGAAATGTTATGACGTACGCGTTTAAGTAACAAAACCGACTGTTTTAGAGAAACCCGTAACGAACAACTGCAGAAAACAGGGGTGAACTGTCGGGGTTACTTATTATTCGGAAATACCGGATGTAGTTAATCATGGAGATTGACTTACAGTTTTAATACCGTTTAGATTATACTTCTGACAAGACGCTCGACGAGCTAGCGGACTACACGGAGCATAGGATCTTGCTGATTCATACTCCACCGTAATACAACCAGGGTGAACGGTATGTAAAGGGGTTTGATCCGAGTTGTCCTAAGGTTGCTCCTTGGGCTCGGATTTGGTTGATATAACTTGTATGTTGTTATGTGTCTCTGATTGTCCCTGAGGGCTTCCTCAGTTCAGACATCTGTGTGATCTGTGATAAGATTGTTTGTCTGAATGTGATAATTAATATGCATGAACTGTATATTTATAGCTGCTTATTATTTACTGTTGTTGAGTTAACAGTATTGGTTCGTATATATGAACCTATATATATAAAACGAACTAGCGGCTATGGTGCTATCTTATATGAAATATAAGGGACGTAAGTAAAACGTTGTAGCACTATGATAATAACATATACATATTATCTGAGACTTTTATACGGAGCATTGGCCTTTCTATACGCCGCTCTTGTATCTAGCACTGGATCCCGAGTTTACAGACTCCGGATTGGACTAATGACCTTAGTCTGCTGTGTTAGAAAATTTGGTAATGCGATGCGATGGTATAATTAATTAATTAATGGAATGGAAGTAAAGCCAAGAGGATGTGGCTCTTGGTGCGCGCTGTGATCACAAAAACGATACCAGGATGTCCGCGTACGGGTCCGTAAGTATCAAGAAAATTTCCCGTGAGCTAGAATGGCTCGTTGGTCGGAGACTCTACCGTTGGAGTGGCTACTGCCGTGGGTGACCCGCCATAATATATGGGTAACTAGAGACATGTCGTTTTAACGAGACATTGTCACTAGGTCTAACTGAACAACTAAAACAATTGAGACTTATACAGTGGAACAATACCAAGGACGAGACTTAATACTTGTTTATTATTCTCGTTGTTTCGCTGGTTGTTCATTGGTTATACTTGTGGTTATTTTATTGTGTGTTGATGGTTGGATGGAGCCTACAAGGCCAAGGTAAATTAAATATGAACACTGTACGCTACGGTGAATGTACATTGTACATTATATTGTTATTGTTCGATACGTTCGATATTTAATTGTGGATTGTGTTATTAAATGATTGTGGATTGGATGGATGGTTGAATATCTATGAATATTTGGGTGGATGAATATGTATATTATACATGTTTATTTCAGTATTGTTTATAACTGTTAAATGAAAAAGCATGAAACCAATCTAATAACAAGATGGTTAAAAAGACAAGTGACCATTAGGGTCCAGGCCCGGCATACTCAGCGTCTATCGCTGATACTACACCATTTCAGGTTGTTGATCATTGTAGGAGCTGAAGAGCAGGAACAGGGTAATTGGGGATGTTGTATAGTAATGAAGATGGTGTATGGTCTTATGGTAAGGTTATGTTTTTTTTTCAGGATTGGGTAGACGCTCACTGGTCGAAGTTTATGAATTATGGATTTAGTATGATGTATAGGAATTTCTCGTTATCACTGCGGTTAGCAGTTTAATTGTATTGGAAGTTGGATGTAGTTTGGCTGCGTTGCTCGCATGGGCGAGTAACGGCCGGTGACACCCGAGTGAGTTTTGTAATTGTTATTTATTTTTCCGCTGCGAGACGTTTTATTTGCTACGTGAGAGATTATATCGTGATTATGGAGAGGGGTGTTACAAAAGTGGTATCAGAGCGGAGTACCACTCTGATGACGAGATAATAGGTTAAGACAGTGAGCTTAGGACTTGGGAAACATTGGGAAACGTTTGGGAGGTACGAGACGATTCGTCTTAGAAAGATATGGTGTCTAGTAACGCAAACTGCATGACATAGTAGCCTCTAAGGCAATTCAATATCTACTGGTTGTGTACGGTAATTTACCGAGTATTTATGTGACATACTGTACTACAGATGTCTGGTGGTACTAGAGGGCGTGGTACTGGTAGAGGTGGAGGCGGTGACCCCGGCATTCCAGGAGTTGCTGAGACGGTTGCAGCCGTTCTTGCACAGCTGGGTACTCAGATAGGAGGAGCACCAGCCCACCCGCCACAGCCCAGGGAAACGAACTGGCTGAAGTCAGTTAGCGAGACCCGACCACCTACATATTCTGGGGAACCAGACCCCGTAGCTTTGGAGCGTAACACTGTTGAGCACGAGAAAGCATATGAAGCTTTACAAGTACCTGACGACAAGAAGGTCGCCATTGCTGCTTTCCATCTGAAGGATGCAGCCAGTACTTGGTGAAGATTGGTCAAGGACCATCACCTGGCTACGCCCGACTTTTCGTGGGCTGCCTTTGTCGAGTTGCTGAGAGGGAAGTACTACCCAGCACATCTCTAACAGAAGAAGCGCCAGGAGTTAGAGACACTGACCCAAGGAGGTCTGACCGTGGATGAGTATTACGCTCGATTCATTGGTTCGCTGGACTCCATTCCCAGTGTGGATTACTCAGAGACCGTGAAGGTCGAGAAGTTCTGGGGAGGACTATTATTTCGCATTCAGATGGCGATGGGTGCTACCCTCTACACTACCATCCAAGTACTAACATGAAAGCCATAAATTCTTCACTTACTACATTACCAATTAACTTTGTGAGAACTTACCAAGGAGATTCCAGGAGTGTTATGAGGCTGCCTCGAGGACGGAGCTAATGCTCCAGACTCGGGAAGAGACTTTTGGGGCAAAGAAGAGAAAGAACCCCGAAGGAGAGTCTGAGGATGGAGGAGCATCTTCAGGCAATAGCCAGAAGAAGGGGAAGTAAGGACTTATCCCATTCTAAATTGTTTACCATATTAAATACCTTTAGGAATGCTGACCCGAAACCTTTAACAAGAAATTCTTTAAAAGAAAGGGCAGCAGGGTCACCAGGGAAAGAAAGGGAAAGAGCCCGTCCTTCGGTTGACCGGCCCAACTATAGACGCTAAGCCTTTGAGATCTGCACCTCCTAAGGGTGAGAACGCCTACCTCTTAAAATTAAATTGTGACCTTAACCTTTATATCAACAGATATTCACTTAAACTAAATACCATCATCAGGCACCGGACAGCCCCAACGCCGTTTTTACTGTAAGCGTTGTGGAAGGGACCATCCTGGGTCGACTGCGAAGGCCGCAAAGTCGAGTGTCGGTGCTGCCACAAAGAGGGCCATAGGGAATTCGAATGCTGGATGAACCCAGAGAGCCGTAATTACCGACCACCAAAGAATACTCAGAAGACCTCTGTAACACCCCATCTAACAACAAACACATAACAACAGCGGAATACACACTTCATCAAATAACTTAACTCGTTGGTGTTACACGCCGTTAACCACCCACGTGGCTAACAAGGCTAATACATATACATTGTACCGGTCTGATGGGCTAAATTCCCGAGCGACTACACGTTACTATCCCTTTCCATTAACAACAACAACAACATACACCTTTCAACTATACCGAGTAATTATAAACTGATGCCGATAACAATTTCGGTCTTACTACACCTACTGTATATATACACTTAAATGATTACTCATGTACAATGTCTACCCCGTCCTACTCTCGAACGGCTTCCAGCTCTCTGTACCTGAAATAGGAAAAGAAGAGAAAGGGTGGCCCCCAAGGGGCTCAGCACCTTTGCTGGTATGGTAATCCCGCAGCCCACATGCTACCGGGCCACGCACAACTAATTGTCGTCTTAGCATGCGATTGATTATATTTAAATCATGCATGCAACTGTAAACACACATCACATGACATTTCGCCTCAATGGGCTCAACAAACGGATAATACATCCTTACTTGATATGTCACTCATGGTATTCATTATCCCTAGAGTGTTCCTCCTCTAATAGCTACTTCCTTAATAGACGACACTTACCCTTAAATCGGGTTATCCTTAAACGCCTCTTATCACAAACTGGGATTCATTTCCATGATCCACACACTCCATATCTTACAACATATAACATTCCTCACATAACAAAACATAACAACACTTCCACGTTTCGACGTGCACAAGATAACATCGCAATAGGAATTGCTTACAATGACATCACATAACATAACGGGAACGGTCCTCTTAGGAACCGACCCAAACATAGTTAAATCACTGGTGAGCCTAGAGAATGGTGTCACCCTCATGGTAAGCTCGTTATACAACAACAACACTCATTACCGTCCTAATAGTCGGACGAGTAACTTAAGTTAAGATGGTTCGGGTTTGGAGGCCCGAACACACCACACAAACACATGTTCCCCCTAAACCGATCATAAGTCAGAATAGCTAAGCTTTGGAATAAGCTAATGGGAGATCATAACCCGTGAGGGAAACAACCATAACAAAGAGAAGGGTAAGGCTAAGAAGGATACCCTCTCCCAAAAACGCGCGACCGGCCAAACCGGATTCCTCACCACTGTTAGTACATACTTACTTTAGATATTAGTTAGAACCCCACTATGGAGTCTATCACACCTACACACATACAATATTACAACTGGTTAAACATACAAGGGAGATCCCTACATTCACATACACCACATCACATAATTAACACACGCATAGCCGTGGTTAGAACGTCCCATGGTTCGGGTCGTTTAATCCAATACCGAACTCTCATGTGAACCTAGACTCAGTTAACTAAGGTTAACACTTCCGAGGTTAAATGGTATCGGAGTTGAACACGCCACATAAATGAATTACTGTAAACTCATTACATGTTTTATCTTACAACGTGGCAAACATACAGAAAAACACATTGGCATACAAGCCGGTGTAATCCGGTAGAACACAGGTTGCAAGAAAACCATACCTGTCACCGGAGTCCACTTTATCACGTCCATTTATGTTCCTCGAGCAATTCTCGAACAACTGACAACATTACATGTACTTTTATTAACATTGGGGTAACATGTTGTTTAAAGTCTAATGCTTATAACTTTTCCCCGTTAACTTGGTTAAATAACTTTACATTTTTAACATGTTTCACTCTTTCATTTTACTTCAACTTTTCACCCACCAAATTGTGACTATAACTCACCTAACATGTCCTACACAACCTTATAACATCATTATCCATCAATCCCCATCATTAGACATCTTTTAATAACCTAAAACAATGTTTTTATAGTGGTCCGGGACTTGGTCCTCTTCTTAAGTCCCGGACCATATGCTAACTCAAGTCTCGGCCTTTTAAAATGGGGTGGTCCGGGACCTTATACAAGGCCTAAGTCCCGGACCACATCCTTATGTGACTCTCGGCCTATTTTACACCCCTGGTCCGGGACTTGAACCATGACCTAGGTCCCGGACCAAAGCTACAGACTTGGTAAAATTGCATTTTTCAAACCTTGTTGCATTATTTCTCCACCTCCATTAATTACCCAAACTTCATACATGAACTTAGGCATATTCTAATACCAAAATATCACTTTGATTCTCCTTACAACATTGTCTTTCTTTTTTTTTTTGCATAATTTTGGGCCGTACCCACCGTCCGACCCACAACTGGGTCGGACCATTCCAGAAACTTTTCCCGTCTTTTAAATACGCTTGTCCGACCCATGTCCGACCCAAGACCTCTGGGTCGGACCATTCCAGAGACTCCAACCGGTGATTACAACAGAGCTGTCCGACCCACCCTGGGTCGGACCACTGGGTCGGACAACACCAGAAGTTGTCCAAAACTTGTCAAACTTTCTCCAAACTTTTCCTCTAGCCTCCTAATGTGTTCTAACATCATTTGGCACTTCAAACACACCTTTAGCCATATGCTAAACTCTTTAAATCACTCACCAAACCATTTTATCATTCACAAGTTACTTACAAAATTCCTAGCACTTGGAATGTTTTCTCCTTAAGATTTCTAGGTGGTATTTCACCTATAATGACCACTATACCAAGGTGTTTCCTCTACACCTTAACATCATCTCTCAAACTTCTTTTCTTACTAACTAAACCTCCTTTTTCACATCTTACCTAAACATCACTTATTCCTTGGATATCAACATTACCTAAACCTTAAACAACTTCCTAGTTCACCAAAACTTTCTTAAAACACTTAGAACTTCTTACACATTTTCCAAATTTTGCCATAGCTTCTCTTGTATATACTCACATCCAAACACTTAGGTTTTTACCTTATTTCATTCAAAACACCTAAAATCCATCAAACACATTTTTATACACAAACTTCACACGTTTAGCACTACATCACAATATAGTGCATAACTTAAATTGCTTGGCACTTAGGCCCTTAAATAACATGGCTCTAAGGCCCTTAAATTGCATAAACCATAAACACTGAATTTCCCACATAAATAATGCCTTTGACCTGCAAATACACCCAACAATACATATGCCCTTAATAAACTCCTTGAGAGCATTTCACTAGGTCATTCACCTTTGGCTCCTTAGATCATTTTAACAAGAAATATAAGCTCATTTCTCCTAAGGCATTATACCACATTAGGTAGTATATTTACCTCTTTTTCCTCACAACTTCTTTCTTGTTTCCTTGTAAAACCGGTAAGGTATTTGATTCCTTGTCAACTACTACACAATATACAAGTAATGAAATGAGTATACAAGCTTCAAGCTTAAACTCATTGTAAACCCTAGGTTTACATTGTTTCAAAAACATTAATGTAGTTGTTTTACCTTGATCTTTGAAGAGAGTTTGAATATCTATGAAGAGAGGACTCCACCTAGTCCATGAAAGGTTGGAATGAAGCTAGAACAAAGTCACACCAAGAGCACCATTAATGTGCAATTTCGGTTAAGGCAAAAACATGAAGGAAATTTGATTTTTCTTTGAGATTCCTTACCTAGAAGCAAAGGAGAGTAATAATATGTAGAAAGGTGAGCTCAAGCTCCTTCAATGGTGAATCTTCATGGCACCAAAATTGAGCTCTTGAAGATTTGAAAAGATAGAAGTGTAGAGCTTGGTCTAACTAAGACAAATATAGTCTTATAATTTGATTTGGAGCATGGAGTTGGATTTGGCAAGGAAATGAAGATGGAGAAGAGATGTTGCCATAGCAATCGTAAATGGAGGAAAGGAGAAGATGAAGAAACCGTGTGAATACAAGAAGGAAAGAGAGAATGAAGATAAATTTGCTTTTGTTAAGATATTTATGTAAAAAGCAAAATAGTACTTTACTTTAAGCTTTACTTTACTTATTTGATTTCTTTTACAAGTTGGTGACTCACACCTTGAAAAACCGGCCCCCATTTAATTAGAAGGGTATTATAGTCTTTGTTGACCAATTTAATTACTTATAACAACATATGTTACAAACTAGCTTATAAAATCACTATTCACAAAACAAGGCACATTGTTGTGAAATTTTTGATTTCCCATTGATATAGACTTCCAAATGTGATACTATATAGTACACATGTTAATTAAAGAGTAATGATGGACATTTAGCCATTCAAAACTCATTTACAAGACAATTTTTCAAAAACGTGCTTTAAGACTCCTTAAAGCACATTTTGTGTTTTAACTTGTTTTCAAGCTTGGTTTTCTTTAGTAATTGATTTAATATGTTCATTAACATATTTATAAGGTATAGGTATGACCATTAGGTCTTATACAAGTTTATCCCAAGCTTAGAGCACATTTTTGCTCTTATTGACTTTAAGGTATTTATTTGTGTTTTGTTTGGTTCCAATGTCTACCAAGGTTTCCTAAGGACTTAATTAGCCCTATTAACTCATAATTGAATATTATTAAGTCTTGGTAGGCTCTTTGGGTCCTAACCAAGTTCACTCACAGCTTAGAGCATGTTTTTTTGCTCAAACTGTATCTTAGCGTTTTATTGCATTTACTATGGTTTAAATTGTTCACTGATGTTTCTAAGGCACTTTTTAGCCTTCATATAACATAGTTTGATATTTAAACCACATATCAAGGTTTGGGGTATTTCAACCTCAGCTGGAGGATCTGGAGTACTACGAGGCGGTCAGGATGGCCAGACATCTACTGATGCTGGAGCCTATAAAGGCAAGGGAGTAGATAGGGCATGAATACCCTAACTCCATGAGACCGCTGGTGGAAGACTTTGTTTACTTACTATGTTGTGTACTTGCTTTGGATGTTAGAAGGAACTATGTTATAAGTATGTGGGAGTGAGTCATTGACCACTCGCCTTTCTGTGTATGACTTTAGAGACCAGATTTGGGAACTTGATGCGAGTAACTTGAAACCTGGACGAATTATATATATATGAGAACAGGATGTTTAAGCTTACATTAACATGTAGCTATACTCGACGACGCAGAGTCAATGAGACCGGTAACGGTTGAACCAGAATTACCACCTGCATGGCGCACTTGCTACTGCAAGCGCTATGACAAGAAAACCACTGAAATTTCCATCTGCCTTGCGCACTTGCTACAGCAAGTGCAGCGACAACAACAACAACAGCAACTGCAAATGCAACTACTACTTTTTAGTCTTCTATTATATGTATAAAAAAAATGTTTCCTTTCAAACTTTTTCATACAAACCCTGAGATTAGAAACTTATGCAACTATGGAAGGACCGTTAGTCCAACCACTGCAACTGGGGAAACCATACAACCACTGTGATGGTAAACTACACCAGTTTGATTATTTGGGAACTCTTAGACATGGCTTATTAGCCAAATACCAACAGTGTATAACCGCATTTAATGCTAATCACTATTAGTGATGAATGTTTAGTCCTCATGGACAAGCATACCCTTGTAGATGCACCACCGTCAGTGAGGATGGTTGGGAGGTGAAAGAGCCAAGTTGCTCAAGCTATTATGCAATCTGCAATACATCCAACTACATGGATGAGGGGACGAATATGAACTATGGATGAGATATGATAAAAAAACAGGGAGAAAAAGGAAAATGTGTTGTACTCAATGAGATCAAAAAAAAAAAAAGGAGAAACAAGTTTGCTAATATAGCACGGATTTTACTTACACCGAGTTGAATAATACCAGTCTATGGCACAAGTTACCACGGTTGCCACAAAGGCAATAGCACTTATTACAAGATAACTGATAACAGGAACTATTACACAAAAGAAAAAGGATATCCATCAAAGGGAGATTGACAAAAGAATACTTCACAACAACCGTGTGACGGACATTACCAGTTTACTAAACGAGACATGGGACGACCGCACTCCGTTAGGAGCATGTGGGCCTGACAGACTTATTTATAAGTTAGTCGGGTAAGTAGTAATGTATCAGTACGGTACCCCATGCAAGTAGACAAGTAGTGTTAGGAACACGAGAAGTAGTCAACTCCATACTACGGACAGTAAGACGGATTACCTCGAAGATGGACGAGAAGAGCCGCAGTTAAACCAACGGGATAAAGAAATCGAGAACCTTCAACAAAAAAAAACAGTAGACAGTATACAGTGAAGACAGGGAAACAGTTCAAGGACAGGAACCCAAAAAAATAATAGGAAAACCCATTATGGACGAATAATATGTAGAATCCTCATAAGGATCAAGTAAATTTTTGTAATCCAGAGGAAATCTACCAGATGATATGGATATAAACGCGTGACTACGCAAGGAGAAAAGATAAAGCTATATGATAGCAGAAACCTTGCTCAAGAAACAGTGGATTCGGAATGTACCACTCACAGGATAATTCGCACATCTTATCTGTTTGACTCATGGATATTAGCTGCTGAGAGTTTACGCCTTTGCACTCTGTATGACTGAGTGTTTTGGTATTGCACTCGTGCAGTTATTAATCTAGTGGGAATGCAGAAAGATAAAGTAGATATCAACACGAGTGTGTTAAAAAAAAAGAGAACTACAACAGTGTGTTACTCCGGAACAAAACCACCAGGAGACATGGATGACAAATCATCTTTGTGGACATATAGGCTGGTACGTCTTAATATTACAAAGACAAGTGCAAAGAGCACCAAGTACTAACAGTAGCCAATGTCATATTACATTTCAAGCTGAATATCAGTGAGAGAAGACACACGCATGTATGCTAGTGATCCAACGAGTGGATTCACATCAATGGAAAAAAAAGAGGCAAATTGAGCCTATGTTCATGGGTCTGCACCTCATACGGAGCGAGTGGGCCCATAAGAATGAACTTGGGAGAGAGCACAAATAGAGCAGTGCCTCACCTTTATGTATTAGGGAGCCCTGAAGGGCTAGAGTCATACCCGTCTCTCTGTTATGAGGATAATTCACGAGTTGGTGAACTCTTTGAGAGCCAAGTATCCAGCGCTCCTTATTGAGCGGCTGTTGTATACTTGTGGGGTACGGGGGCGTAACCATTTTTAAGGGGGGTAGAGCCTCTTGGCTGTGCACATGTGTGCACTAAGTTTTGGCTGTTTGATATGCATTGCATACAAAAAAAAGAGAATTGGTGGTGTGCGGGGCATACGAGGTTTGTTTGGTTAGTATGTGAATTATTTGGTATGCATAGCATACAGTGAATTGGTTTTGTTGGTTATGGTTGGTACGTGGGGCGTGCGTTGTTTGGTTTGTTTGTGTGTGATGTACACTTGAATGTATGTATCTTATGAGATACTTGTTTGAATGATTGTATGTACACCATGTGTGTAGTACTTTTCTTATGCTATTTGTGATATGTATTCATATTGCTTTATAGAATGATTACATATGGTATCGCCTAGATACGAAATGAATCATTGGATATGGAATGTGGAACAATGGAATGTTATGGACACCTCAGGGAGGTTGTCAGGGTTGGTAGAACTGATAGGAAATGATGGTGCTGATGGATCACCTATATCCATATATGATTGAACTAACGCCACAACGTGATGGCTATGTGCTGTATAAGCGCAACACGATGTATGTAAATGATATATCACATAGATATACATTATGGGAACAATGGGTAGTTATACATTTATATATACTTACCTATTTGATTAAGAGACTTCTGGACGAAGTCTTTTTAAGGGGGGTAGATTGAAATACCCCAAATTAATAAAACATGGATTAAATATTTAATCACATTAATTAAGGCCTAAACATGCCTTAAAAGTTAACTGAGAACAACAGTGGTCAACATAAAACAAGATGTTGCACCCTTTGACTGTTTAGGGTAAACAAATACCCAAATGAACTACTTAGGACCTAAAAATTTGTCCTAAGCATATTAACACATTACTAAACATATTATAACCGTTGGACAACACTCCAACACAAAGAAAAAAACATTTACATGCTTCAAGGTCAAAAAGAGCAAAAGGTGCTCTAGGAAAACCTTAAAAATAAAATGACCTCTAAATGATATAAAATTGAATACCATGATAAAATATCATGTAAGGAAGACAACAAAACCGTTGTCAAAGGAAACAGAGCTCAGAACACCTGGCGACACAAAATGTGCACTAGAACTCCTTAAAGCACGTTTTTGTAATCGCCTTTTAAATTGGTTTTAAATGGGCTAAAAGGTTATAATTACCTTTAAATATAATAAAATATCATATTATATGATATTAGGAATTTAATTCCAGAAATTTATGAATTTGTACAATTTAATATTAAATATTAATAAAACCCTAATGTGGGGCCCGTTTGGGTCAACATTGACTAAGTTGGTCAATGTTGACCATTGACCACGAAATGGACTACATGAAATCATAATTAGTCTCTTAACAGCCAAGAGACAAGAGACATGTGACAATTAATATATGCTCTTACTTTTAATAAAAAAAAAAAAAGACAACTTTACCTTATAAAACAAAAAAAGTGGGCTTCACTTACCTTACCCATGTGAGCCGCCGAATTGGAGCCTCCACTGCTCCTCTTCCTCCTTGCATTTCGGTGCTCTAAGCTGGTACAAGACAAGAGATGAGTCACACATTCATTAACTGAGTTAAAGTAACATATTTACTCCATTTTCAATCAAAATTTGAATCAAACACTACCCTACCTTCCCTTATCTTGGACGGCTGCCTCCTCCTCTGTCTCCACTGATTTAGCTCCAATTATCCACCCCAATCAGACTTGATGAGTCATCAAGCAAGGAAATCATAAAAAAATGCAAAAAGGTGCTTTAAGGCAATATTAGGTCTCCCCTTCATTTCTTCTCTTCCGCCGAGTTGCTCTGTCCATGAGCTCCATTTGGCTCCTCTCCACCGTAGGTAAGAGTTCCAAGCACCATTGATGAGGTTTCAAGCTCTAGGTAAGCTCTAAGGCTAAAAATGCCCATTTTCTTCATCTTTCTTTCCTTTTCGATTGAACTACACTCCAACCTTTTCTATAAATCTATTTAGAGTGATTTGGAGGTTAAAGAAGTGTTGGTTTCGTACATACCAATATAAGGAGGAAAGTTCAAGTCTTGACCATTTAAGGTAAAAATGTGCTTTAAGCTCATAACTTTTGATTCCCTTCAAGTTCGGCTGTGAAACTTTGGTCATAGCCTCATCTTCTTCTCCTTTCATGTGAATCTGTTGGTTATCCATTTTGAGCAAAGGTGGCCGAGATCCAAAGGAAATACCCTCTTTTAAGGCATTTTTCCAAGGTAAAACCTAATAACAAGGTAGCTTGTTGAGATCTAGCAATTTCCTATGTCAATATGGTAGATCTAACACCTTGTGGTGTGCTTGATTCAGGTCGAAACCATCTTGAACTCTCCTTGCATTCTAAGGTGATTTTGCCTTAAATCTTACATCAAATTACTTCTTATAGTTAGATCTTTCTTGGAGACTACTATGCCTTGTTTTATTTGAAAACATGTAAAACACAGCTGTGGAGAATTTCTACTTAAGGTGGCCGAACCAAACAAGGTTCTATCTAGGTTAAATCAAGGTATAAATTACTTAAAACCTTAACTTGTTACATTAATACAAGTTTAAGCTATTCCTAATTAATTGCCGTGAGTGAAGAGGTGAAATAAGGTCTTGTTTGACCTTAAAATGTTTAAGGAATGGTTTAATAAATTTTATAACTAATTAAACAAGCATAAGTGTCAAATTTAAGACATTATGTGGAAGTTTGGTAATTAAAACAAAGAATCTATGGAGAGGCCGAAAATGTATATGTATTTGGGACATTTATGTGTAATTTATTTTGTGAGCAAATGTTTGTAATAAGGCCATGTATTTTAGGCCATTTTATTTATGCATTTACAAGTTTTTTATTTAAGTTTAGGTGATATTCTATTATTACCGAAAAGAAGTGGGTCTTAATATAATTAAATTAAATTTGGGGGCTTTAGAATAATAAGGCCGAAAATTAGAGTTAAAAAAGGAGTTAAAATAAGTTTATAAGATTTTATAAAGTTTTGGGGTTAAATGGTGAATTTTAGAAAGTTTGGGTACTAAACCGTAATTATAAGGAATTAATGGTCAAGGAATATTAAGGTGGTCAACCTTGACCATATGATAGGTTTTGACCAAAATAGATAAGTTAAATAACTTATTTAAGGTTGTATAATAAGATAAGTATCTTATGGTAATATTTTTATAACATATGTGGTAAATATGTTATTACTGAAAATAAAGGGGTGTACAATGGTATTTTAAACACCCATGGGCTATTAGGAATTTTTAGGAATTTATTGGAATGTTTTTGGAATTAAAATAAACTATATATGTATAATATATAGTTATAATGTTATTATGACACTTTGGAGAAATAGATGGTGGAATGGTAAATATTGAAAGTATATGGATTAATAAGGATATTCATAACCCTTTGGTGGAATTTGGAGATTTTAGAATCATATAAGAGTATTTAATAAGATATGTGTATAATATATGGTTTTAGTGAATTATTGAACTATATGTTATAAATAGGGCCAAATGGCAATTATAGAATAGCACAAGGGCTGTTCGGAATTTACAAAAAATAACCATAGGATATACTCTTTTATAAGTTAGAAATGTTATATTAAATGGAAATATAATAGGGTAATAAGAAAGGGGTGATTTTGTAATTAAGGAAACTATGGCCTAAGGAAAAGAATAAGATTTTCTTATGGTGCCTAAGAGGCAATATAAAATAGTTTTGTATAAAAACTGGAGGTTATAATTAAAGGAATAAAAAAATATCACATAGTATGATATTGGTATATGGTATAACATTACATAATGTTATGTGGTCAAAATGGGATTTTAAATAAAGTTAAGGGCTATACCGAGTTAATAAGAGTTGGAAAATGAATTTTAGACTAAGGTCTATGATGTTATAAATGTTATAACAATTATGGTTTAGATGGAATTAATATAAGGAAGGGTACTCACATAAATAATGTGACAAACTATAAATGAAGGGGATCTATAAACTAAGGTATTTATGGAATAAACCTTAGGAGTTGTTAATGTACAACATAAAATGTTACATAATATTAGGATAACAATCTAATATAAGTTGTACAATACAATACAACTAATGGGAATAATCATATAACATAAGATGATAAAATGTAACATATGATATAAGAGTTTATTAAACTATGGGAATTACCTACGTGGTAAATAATACATACACAAGGTAATGTATATAAGGTGGATATAGATATTGGTTGAGAACCATATGATTTAATGGTGGCGGTTATTTAAAAAAAATATATATAGTTACGAACTAAAGTTATGAATTTTTGGATGCAAATATTATTTGCTAAAGACAAATGGATCATACAATACATTGTATTATAGTGGATGGTGGGAGAATGATACAATATAATAAGTGATACAATACAAAAAATAATATAATACAATCATGCATGCATACGTGCAACTATAGGTTACGTACCTAAACTAGATGTGGATAAGATTAAAGAAATAAAGGAATTAAACTTAACAGTTGAAATGTTATGACATACGCGTTTAAGTAACAAAACCGACTGTTTTAGAGAAACCCGTAACGAACAACTGTAGAAAACAGGGGTGAACTGTCGGGGTTACTTATTATTCGGAAATACCGGATGTAGTTAATCATGGAGATTGACTTACAGTTTTAATACCGTTTAGATTATACTTCTGACAAGACGCTCGACGAGCTAGCGGACTACACAGAGCATAGGATCTTGCTGATTCATACTCCACCGTAATCAACCAGGGTGAACGGTATGTAAAGGGGTTTGATCCGAGTTGTCCTAAGGTTGCTCCTTGGGCTCGGATTTGTTGATATAACTTGTATGTTGTTATGTGTCTCTGATTGTCCCTGAGGGCTTCCTCAGTTCAGACATCTGTGTGATCTGTGATAAGATTGTTGTCTGAATGTGATAATTAATATGCATGAACTGTATATTTATAGCTGCTTATTATTTACTGTTGTTGAGTTAACAGTATTGGTTCGATATATGAACCTATATATATAAAACGAACTAGCGGCTATGGTGCTATCTTATATGAAATATAAGGGACGTAAGTAAAACGTTGTAGCACTGTGATAATAACATATACATATTATCTGAGACTTTTATACGGAGCATTGGCCTTTCTATACGCCGCTCTTGTATCTAGCACTGGATCCCGAGTTTACAGACTCCGGATTGGACTAATGACCTTAGTCTGCTGTGTTAGAAATTTGGTAATGCGATGCGATGGTATAATTAATTAATTAATGGAATGGAAGTAAATCCAAGAGGATGTGGCTCTTGGTGCGCGCTGTGATCACAAAAACGATACCAGGATGTCCGCGTACGGGTCCGTAAGTATCAAGAAAATTTCCCGTGAGCTAGAATGGCTCGTTGGTCGGAGACTCTACCGTTGGAGTGGCTACTGCCGTGGGTGACCCCCATAATATATGGGTAACTAGAGACATGTCGTTTTAACGAGACATTGTCACTAGGTCTAACTGAACAACTAAAAACAATTGAGACTTATACAGTGGCGAACAATACCAAGGACGAGACTTAATACTTGTTTATTATTCTCGTTGTTTCGCTGGTTGTTCATTGGTTATACTTGTGGTTATTTTATTGTGTGTTGATGGTTGGATGGAGCCTACAAGGCCAAGGTAAATTAAATATGAACACTGTACGCAACGGCGAATGTACATTGTACATTATATTGTTATTGTTCGATACGTTCGATATTTAATTGTGGATTGTGTTATTGAATGATTGTGGATTGGATGGATGGTTGAATATCTATGAATATTTGGGTGGATGATATGTATATTATACATGTTTATTTCAGTATTGTTTATAACTGTTAAATGGAAAAGCATGAAACCAATCTAATAACAAGATGGTTAAAAAGACAAGTGACCATTAGGGTCCAAGCCCGGCATACTCAGCGTCTATCGCTGATACTACACCATTTCAGGTTGTTGATCATTGTCGGAGCTGAAGAGCAGGAACAGGGCAATTGGGGATGTTGTATAGTAATGAAGATGATGTATGGTCTTATGGTAAGGTTATGTTTTTTTCAGGATGGGTAGACGCTCACTGGTCGAAGTTTATGAATTATGGATTTAGTATGATGTATAGGAATTTCTCGTTATCACTGCGGTTAGTAGTTATTTGTATTGGAAGTTGGATGTAGTTTGGCTGCGTTGCTCGCATGGGCGAGTAATGGCCGGTGACACCCGAGTGAGTTTTGTAATTGTTATTTATTTTTCCGCTACGAGACGTTTATTTATTGCTACGTGAGAGATTATATCGTGATTATGGAGAGGGGTGTTACAGGGATAGTCCCACAATCTCTAAGATGATCAACACTTAGGCGAGGAAAGCATGAAAATCAGAGACACGGATGATAAAAGAGTCCGAGAATACAATTGTCTGAAAAAATCAACCGCCAAAGTCATTAGGTTCTGCTCACCTTTCGATAACCTGACCATTTATGTCCTGAAGAGAAGGATTTTATTTTCTAGCCCTACGAATCATAGTCTTCCTATGAAAATAACTAGTATTTCTATCACTAAAACTAAGCCACAAATCCCACGATTTTTGAAACCAGATAAGCTCCTCCCTAATAAAACAGACTCAAGCTCATGTTGAAGGGTAACTTCGAGATTTTTAAGGAAAGGAGATTGCCTAATCTCTAAACGCTTTGAATATTAGCAATTCTAGCCAAAAGTTTTCTCTTAGCGGCAAAGATATTGCCAAAAACATTTCTATTCCAGCATCTCAAAACCATACTTAAATCAGAAATATTTTGAAACAGAGTCTTATCCTCAATCCAATTATCCTTGATAGTAAGATTATACCCAGGATGAGTGCCCAAGCAACCTGAAAACGAAAGGGTTTAGGGCCAGAGGGCAGATTAGAAAGAGAGGAATTAATGCAGAAAAGGACAGGAAGTGATCTGAAGCTATCCTAGGCAAATTAACACTCCAACAATTCGGAAAGGAATCAAACCAATCACAAGACACCAAGGTTCGATCAAGCTTGACAAAAAATAGATCCATTTGTCCAAGTAAATTTATTCCCTTTAGCAGGCATTTGGATAAGACCATTGGAATGAAAACCAATCACAGAAAGCTTTACTACCTCTATTTAAAACTCTAATCCCACCCTTTTTCTCAGCAAGGTTCAGAATAGAATTAAAATCACCAGTGAGCATCCATAGCTGATCCCCTAGGCCTAATATCAGTCAAAGACTACCAAGTAATATCCTGAAATACCCCAAACCTAAGTATGCTAAGTAAACATCAAATCATGATGTATTAAGGCTAAATATGCCTTAGAAAGATTGGTAGACAATTTAAACCAAGGAAAACACAAGGAAGTGTCTTAAGGGCAATCAGGGCAAAAACGTGCTCTAAGCTTGGAGAGACTTGGGTGAGTACCCAAATATCATGATAAGACCTTAGTAATATCCTAATGGTCATTTTAAATCAATTAGCAAAGAAAACCAAGCTTGAAAACAAGTTAAAACACACAATGTGCTTTAAGAAGTCTTAAAGCACATTTTGAGAAATTGTCTTAGAATTGAGTTTTGAGTGGCTAAATGTCCATCATTACTCTTTAATCAACATGTGTACTAATTAGTATCACATTAGGAGGTCTAAATCAATGGGAAATCAAAAATTTCCCGATTATGTGCCTTGATTAGTGAATAGTAACTATTTAGTGACTAGTTTAAGTTTAATCAATATAAGTCAATTAATTGGTCAACAAAGACCATGTTAGCCTTATATAATGGGGTGGCCGGTTTTTATGTGGGGAGTCACCACATGAGTCATCAAATGAGAAAGGAAAAGAAGAGATAAGTAGGAAGTTACTATTTGCTTTAATAAAGCAAAATACCTTATATTAGCTACCTTTTCTTCTCTTTCCTCCATTTCTCTCTTCACCCACGGTTTCTTCTTCCCTTCTCTTGCTCCAAACCGAGAGAGCTTCTTCCATGGGTGCTCCACCTTCAAATGCCACCAAGTGTTCATCTTTGCTCCAAATCAAAAACTAAGTGTAGATTTCTCTTAGTTAGGCCAAGACCTACCTTTCTATCTTTCAAATCCTTCAAAGCTCTATTTTGGAGCCATGGGAAAACTCCATTGAAGGAGGAAAATCAAGTTTGAAGAGCTCATTGGCTTCTCCATTCTCTTAAGGTAAAGAAAATGTAAGAAAAAACCATGTTTCCACCATTCCTACACATTACCGAAAATTACTACTCATGGGGATTCATTTTTATCCATTGTTCTAGCTTGATTCTATTCTCCAAGGGCTAGAGGAGGTCCTACTTAATTCATATCCAAGCTTGCTTTGAGAATCCAAGGTAAACATTCAGTTTAATACCTTAGAACACATTTTTAACCTAGGGTTTACTCCTTAAGGTTAGTGTATTGTTAGTGCTCATATGAAATACCCCAAACCTTGATATGTGGTTTAAATATCAAATTATGGTATGTGAAGGCTAAAAAGTGCCTTAGTAACATCAGTGAACAATTTAAACCACAATAGATGCAATAAAGCATTAAGACACAGTTTGAGCAAAAACATGCTCTAAGCTATGAGTGAACTTGGTTAGGACCCAAAGAGCCTACCAAGACTTGATGACATTTAATTATGATGTAATAAGGCTAAATAAGTCCTTAAGAAACTTTGGTAGACAATGAAACCAAACAAAACACAAGGTAATACCTTAAAGTCAATATGAGCAAAAATGTGCTCTAAGCTTGGGATAAATGTGTAAAAGACCTAATGGTCATACCTATACCTTGTTTATATGTTAATGAACATATTAAATCAATTACTAAAGAAAACCAAGCTTGAAAACAAGTTAAAACGCAAAATGTGCTTTAAGGAGTCTTAAAGCACGTTTTTGAAAAATTGTCTTGTAAATGAGTTTTGAATGGCTAAATGTCCATCATTACTCTTTAATTAACATGTGTACTATATAGTATCACATTTGGGTGGCCATATTAGTGGGAAATCAAAAATTTCACTTCTATGTGCCTTGTATTTGTGAATAGTAATTTTTACAAGCTAGTATATAACATATGTTATGTTAAGTAATTAAATTGACAAACAAAGACTAAAATACCCTTGTTATATTAATGGTGGCCGGTTTTTGTAGTGAGGAGTCACCAAGTATGTTAACTTGTTAAGTAAATAAATGTGACTCATAGTTACTATTTGCTTTAAGGCTTAAATATCTTCAAAAAGTAAGTTCTATCTCATTCTCTCTCCCTCCCTTCTTGCTCTCTCTCACGGTTTGGCTAGCACACCAACACCACCATTGAAACCAATCTTTGAGCTCTTGTTAAATCTAGCTCACTTAACCAAATCAAAAACAAACACCACCATTCTCTTAGTTAAGCCAAGCTCTACAATCTTGTCTTTTCAAATCTTCAAGAACTCAATTTTGGTGCCATGAAGATTCACCATTGAAGGAGCTTGAGCTCACCTTTTCACATATTCATGATCTCCTTTGCTTCAAGGTAAGGAAACTCAAAGAAAATCCATGTTTCCTCCATATTTTCATGTTGTCCGAAAATTCACCTCACAATGGTGTATTTATCTTGTTTGTTTTAGCTTCATTTGAATCTTCCAAGGACTAGGAGGAGTCCTCTCTTGATACTTGTTCAAGTTCTCTTCCAATTCCAAGGTAAAACAATTACCTTAATGTGTTAAAACAATATATGTAACTAGGGTTTACAATGAGGTGAAGCACAATGCTTGAATACTCATTATGTTGTTTGTATAATGTTTAGAAGTTGACAAACAACCAAATACCCCACCGGTTTTCAAGGAACCAAGAAAGAAATTTGTGAGGAAAAAGAGGTAAACAAACTATCTCAATGTAGTTTAAGTGCCTTAGGAAAATGAGCTTGATTTGCTTAATAAATACCTAAGGAGCCAATGGCAGTGACCTAGTAAAGTGTTCTCAAGGAGACTAGTAAAAGAACATATGTTTTGGTGTATGTATTTGCAGGTCAAAGGCATATTATGTGGGAAATTCAGTGTTTAAGGTTATGCAATTTAAGGGCCTAAGAGCCATGTTATTTAAGGGCCTAAGTGCCAAGCAATTTAAGTTATGCACTATATTGTGATGTAGTGCTTAATGTGTGAAGTTTGTGTATAAAGTGTGTTTGATGGATTTTAGAGAAGGTGTTTGGATGTGAGTATATACAGAGAAGCTATGGCCAAATTTGGGAAATGTGTAAGAAGTTTAAGTGTTTAAGTGAGTTTGGTGAACTAGAAAGTGTTAAAGGTGAATGAATGTTACTTGAGAAGAAAACATGTATTAAAGTGATTAGAGTGATGCAAGGATTTAGGTGTTGTCTTGAAGTTCTAGGAATTCAATGTGTGTTTAGTGGATGTGTGTAAGTCTTGGAGGAGTTGTTTAAGGTTTAGGTAAGGTAGTGTTCAAGGAACAAGTGATGTTTGGGTATGATGTGAAAAGGAGATTTAGTTAGTAAGAAAAGAAGTTGAGGGATGATGATAAGGTGTAGAGGAAACACCTTGGTATTGTGGTCATTATAGGTGAAATGCCACCTAGGAATCATAAGGAAAAACATTGTAAGTGTTAGGAATTTTGTGGATATAAGTAAAGGTTTAAGGAATTAGGAAAAATAGTTTTGTGAGTGTTTAAGAATATCCTAAGGTGTGTTTGAAGTGCCAAATGATGTT
>JAIOTZ010001570.1:0-31599 GCA_023374045.1 Limonium bicolor | reverse complement strand
TTGATTGCTAGAGATCCGCCAGTGGAATTTTGTTCGTCTATCAGTCGTCAATCAGGTTTGGTTTGTAAATTCCGGTTCTCTTCTCCGTTGAGTTATCCTTTCCCTTTTTTGATTTTGATTTTGTATTTTGGGAGTGGTTCAATTCGAGGGATTGTCATTCGAGAGGAGATTCGAGGAGTCTGATGTGTAGAGTCCTCTGAGATTGCATTGCTACGGATGTCAGGTAGGTGGTAGATGGATTCAGTTGTGTATGTTCACCCACGGGGGTTTTGTTTCGGTTTCTGTATGTGAATTCTTTGACTCTCTAATTGGTGATGTTTCTTGGCTGATTTTGATGTGCATTTGATGCGTTCAAACCCCGTGGATGTATGTTTTCGAATGGCTATTTTGATACTATAAGTTATGTATGTTTTGTGGGGGATGTATGGCTTGGTTCTGGCTGTTTTCCGTAATCGATTTTGCAGTTTTCGCAGTGTCCGAACATCGGTCCGAACATTGAATTTCGGACATCATACGCCGGCAGATTTTCAGACTCTCGGTTTATGTCCGAACGTGCAAGGTCGGACGCATGTTCGGACAAGCTTTTGTTTTTGTCATAACTTTTTCGTCTGAGCTCCGTTTTAGTGCCGTTTGCGGCGTTGGATTCCTCTTTTCGAGTACTATCTGTTTTGATATGTTTTAGCACATGTATATGTGTACTTTGGTTTAAAAATCTTTGATAAGCCTTTGAACTCTGATTTACTCTAAAAGTGAGTTTCAGCTTCTGACTTTGGTTTTGACTTTCGTATTTCATTGGCCTTTGCTTAAGACTTCTGTTTCAGCTTATGAATTCTATTTTTGATTGTATTAAACCTTGGGCTTGGGTGTTAGCGCTCAGTAACGCCCTCTGTTCTATTTTGATCAAGCTTATGCTTTCTGCTCTGGTCTGATAAAGAATTTTGTTCTGTTCTGTATAAGGCTTTGATATGCTCTAAAAGCTTCTGTTTTGGGACCTAGTATCTCTATATCTGAACCGAGGATGGCTGGTTTGGCTATCTCGTAGCGCGCTATGTAGGATATCCTTCGGTTTCACGGGTGATGTTCCCCGTTCTGTTCACAGGTGTTCCACCTGTATTGTTTACGAGTGAGGTTTCCTCGTTCTGTTCACGAGTTGTTACTCATTCTGTCTGTATGCTTTGAATGCTAGTGTCCCACTTCTGTTTGGATTCCGTTCTGCTGTTTTGTCAGACTGCTGTGTGCTTTCTGTCCTTTGGATACCTATATTTGTTTGTACTGCTTCCGCCTGCTCTGTCTGATTGCAAACTCAGATAGGCTGCTGTGTGCTTCCTGTCTGTTGTGGATTTCTGATTTTGTAATTGCTCTGCTTCGTCTGCTCTATCTGTATTTGATTTCAGACGGTCTGCTGTGTGATTACTGTCTTCTGCTAAGTTCCGGATTTTGCTAAGCTTCTGATTTTGCTAAGCTTCTGATTGTGTTTAAGTTTTTGAGTTTGTTATGCTTCTGAATTCGTCAAGCTTTCAGCTTCAATTTACCTTATGCTATTAAGTGTATGTTTTGACCATCGCTTAGCTTTTTGTGTTTTAGACTCCTATCTATTTGAAAGATTTCTGTTTTGTCTCTGCTTTCGCTCTAGCTAAGCACTTTTGTATATGTATATATATGTATGTTCAGTATCTGTTTTGAGCATGCTCAGCTGATGAAGTTTATCACCTGCTGAGCAATAGTTTTGCTCACCCCTATCTCCGTCTGATTTGCAGGTTTTAGTTCGTGCTTGGAGATTCAGTTTCAACTTTTTGTCTTGGCATTTGAGTTTTGTATTCAGCTTGTTTGGCCATGGTGCCCAGTTGTAATTAGATTATGCTTTGTATTTCAGTTTGGCTTCTGCCTATGTATTGTAAAGACATGTTGTAATCTTTTATTTGGTAATATATGAGCATTAGTTCTATTTTGGGGTTTCGATAGTGTAGCCTTGTGTGTCTTAGGTAATAAGCGCGCGGCATGTAACGGTCTCTCAACCAGGGTGGTTTTGGGGTCGTTACATTTAATGGTATCAGAGCTCGGTTTTTTCGTTGGGATTTGTTAGGTGTCTACATGTCTACACTTCCGTGTCCTGCTTGCTATCTGCTATGTGCTATCTGTTGCGTGATTTTGATTGTTATCTGGTGTTTATTTTTTTTTGTGTCTGCTCTGTGGTGGTCCCCCATCAGAGTGGCGCAGCGGAAGCGTAGTACACTAATGGAAAAAATGAAATACCCCAAACCTTAATGTGTTAATTAATTATGTAATTATAATTTTCTAAGGCTAATTAAGTCCTTAAGATCATTGGTGAAGAAATGAAAACCAAAAAGAAAAAGAAAATACGTAAAGGTCACAAAACGTGAAAACGCGTATTCAATTATTTTAGGAGATATATAACCTCCAATAGGGTTATAAATATATTTTTATACCTTAATTACACATTAAGAACATGTGAGAAAAATTCCGGAAGAAAACGGATTCAAATAATGCGTTAAAACGCTAACGGAGTCTTAAAGCGCGTTTTTTGAGAAAACCCGAAAACGTGACTTTAAACAGTCAAATGACCCCGTAAAAAATTATAGTTGATCATATAACTATAAATAAACATTAATGGGAGTATAATAACCATTAAAATTAAATAAACGAGAAAATTCCAGAAAACGGGCCCGGTTAGTGAATAGTCCTAAACCGGGTAAATTAACGAGCGTTTTCTGAAAAAGACAAAAAATGCTCCAGCCTATTACAGTTATGTGGGCCGGTTTTTATTAATGTATATAGCCCCTCACACATGACTAGTTAACTAATTAAATATGTCAAAAGCAAAAACAAAAAAATAAAAAGGTGCCCCCACCCTCTCTCTCCTCCCTCACTTTCTCTTTTCCTTTTCTCTTTCCTCTCTTTCTCCTTCCTCCATCGCTTCTCCTCCCCTCTGGTGCCAGCGATTTCTTTCCCCCTCTCATGGCTACTCCATCTTCTAGCTCATGCCCAAGCTTCATTAAAGCTCCAATCACAAAAATAACTACATATTCTTCATCCTCTCATCATCCTCTATCACCCTCTCTTTTCAAAATTCGAAAAGGATGAGTTTCATTTTCGTGGGTGTTGGCAGTTTGAAGAAAAAAGTACACCATTTTGAAGCTTGAAGCTTCCTCTTTCTATCAAGGTAAAAATATCAATGAAAAAGTCTTGTTTTCTCCATTTTCCCACCTTGGCCGATTTTGGCCCTTGTAATGACTAGCTTTTCCTCCTTGTTTGAGATTTTCTCCAAGCTTAAAATGGTGGTGGGAGTCCCTCTTAAGATTCAAGAGTTGAAAACCACTCAAAAATCAACAAAGGTAAAACCCTAACTTGTGCTCTAAGCCCTTTTGTTGAATTGAGATTTCATAAGGGTTTAGATGATTAATGGAATGTATTTTGTGTTTCTTGAATGTTGGAATGGAGTTTGGAAACTCCATTTCTATCTTGACCGATTTTGAGGAGAGGAGGAACAAGAGGAGAATTAAGGAGAAACTTGTGGATTAAGGTAAGGAATCTACCTTAAATGCCTATATTAATTGTTTTAGGAGTGGGTTTGGGAAAAATAAAAGATGAAATAAAATCTGGAGCAAAAAATGTGCTTGATTGTGGTTAGTTGGATTTTGTGAAATGTTGGTTTGAATTGAGGGTCTTGGAGCCAAATGATTTGAGTTGTGGTTATATTGTGGTTCAGTAAGTTTTGGAGCTAGATTGTGATATTGTTGAATTTGGATTGATATGGTGTGCTGGTAGGACCCTTCAAGGGTGTGGCTAGATTAGGAATGAAAATTGATGAGGATGGTGATTTTGGAGATGTTAAGTTTATGGGGAGGTTATGACGAAATTTCGATAGAAAATAAGTGTTTTAAGGTGACTTGGTAAACAGGAGGAGCTAGGTGTGTATGTGGCTGAGTTGAGATACTTGATGACCTTGTAATGGTAGGAGGATAATGATATTGGAAGGGTACAAAATCTGTAGCATAATGGTGATAGGAACTTAGAATTCCAAAGAAAAAGAATTGGTGTTTATAACTTGTGAAACAAGGAGTGAACTTGGGTTTGGAGGATGCAATTGTCTAGGAATGATGTGTAAGGGTCATTGATGCATTTGGTGAGGTTGGTAGGATGTAAAAACTAACAAGAAGAAGTTAGTAATGCAAAAGAGTGCAAAATGCAAAATGTGAGAAATTGAATTTGTTGAATTTGAGCAAGAATTGGGTGGTGGATTAAACCATTGATTTGGAGTGGTTAATGGTGTGTTTTGAGGTGTTTAATTATGTAGGAAACTTGTGGAAAGATTATGGAAAGTTTGAGAGTGGTTTAAGGGTTGGTTAGGGGTTGAAAAATGTCCTTAATAGCAGCTTTTAGCAGGGTCCGGGACTTAGGATATATACCAAGTCCCGGACCGCATTTAAAAACAATTCGAGACTTAAACCAGGTTGTGGTCCGGGACCTTAGTCCAGGACCAAGTCCCGGACCAGGGTATGAAAAATCGCCGAGAGTTTGTTCTTTGATTGGTCCGGGACCTTGGGTAAGGACCAAGTCCCGGACCACCCCCAGAAGTGCCTAAGAAGTGTTTTTAAGGGTTCTAAACATGGGGGATTGAATGGTATTAGTTTTAGATGATGTTTAGGAGTTGTTTGGTGACTTATAAAGGTCCTAATAAGTATAAACAAGTGTTGGAAATGATTGAGAAAGTTGTGAGTTTAAGTACACAAAGTTAAACCGAAATAACGGGATAACGGGGTGAGTACGGGAATATTAGAAGTTAACATACCGTAAAACTTTGTTGTTAATAAAACATTTGCACTACTATCAGTTGTTCAAAAACTACCCGGGGAGCGTGAGATGACGCGTTGGAGTGAACCCTCGAGAACACGGTAGAGTAACCCATGGTGACAGGTATGGTTTTCTTGCAACCTGTGTCCTACCGGATTACACCGGCTTGTATGCCAATGTGTTTTTCTGTGTGTTTGCCACCTTGCAAGATAAAGCATGAAATGAGTTTACAGTAATTCATTATTGTGGCGTAATTAATTCCGATACCGCTTAACCTTAGTTATGTGTTAAATAATAGTTAACCGACTTTAGGTTCACATAAGAGATCGGTATTCGGAATAAACGTCCCAACCCATGGGAACGTTCTAACTACGGCTACCCGTGCGCTAGTGTATGTTGTTATTATGGGTGATGTATGTGACTTGTTGGATATGTTGTTGTTGCTATTGGATACAGTTATTCATGTTTGTTAAAAAGGGATATTACTCCCCATATGTGTCTAACCGAGTTAGTAACACTATGTGATGTATGTATTTGGTAAGTTCCATAAGGGAACCTCTAACTAATAAGTATATGTTATGTATGGAGAGGAATCCGGTTGTTCCGGTCGCGCGTGTTGTTTGGGAGTTAATACATATATGAGAATTAACTCCCATCCTGTTATGTTACGGTTGTTTTCCTTCATTGGATTTCGACCTCCCACTAGCTTAGCCAAAGCTTACCTACCCGACCTCCACATCGGGCTAGGAGGGAAATTATGTATAATGTTGGTAGGGTGTCGATGCCTAAGTTCGCTTCGACTCCCTCTTTGTTATGTTACGGTTGTTCTTCCTCCTGGAATAACAACCACCCACAAGCTTAACCAAGGCTTACCTACCTCATCACTATTGGAGTTAGGGGGAAATTATGTATGTTGTGACCGGTCCTATATGAGGCCGCCACTCAAGTAAATGAAATGTATGTATGTTGTGCTCGGGCTTACATCACCCCGGCACTCCCTAAGTGAAGTTCATGTACTCTAAGAAGAGTGAAATTAAGTTGTGTATGTTATAAAGTGAAGTTTGTTGTTATGTTGAGTGTGCTAACCTTGTGTCTGTATTCTATTAATGGATGTTTGCTTATAAGCATGATATGTGTGTGAGTTTGTGCATGTTTGAAATAAATCAACCGCATGCTAAGACGACAAATAGTTGTGCGTGGCCCGGTACATGCGGGCTGCGGGATTACCATACCAGCAAAGGTGCTGACCCCCTTTGGGGGCTCCCATACTTTTCAGGTACAAGGAACTGGAAGCCGTTCGAGAGTAGGACGGGGTAGTGTTTGTATGTGGTAGTCATGAGAATTGTCGATGTATTATAGGTGTAGTAAGACCGAAAATGTATCGGCGTTAGTTGGTAATTACTCGGTACAGCTGTAATGTAAGTGTATAATGATTGTTGGACGTGGAACGGGATTTATGTGTAGTTGCTCGGGAGTTTAGTCCATCAGACCGGTACGATGTATGTATGTTAGCCTTGTTAGCCACGAGGGTGGCTAACGGCGTGTAACACCAATGAGTTAAGTGATGTTGTGAGTTGAGATTTCCGCTGCGATACGTTATTAAGTGTGTTGTTAGTAGTTGGGGTGTTACAAAAGTGGTATCAGAGCGAAGTATCGCTCTGATGACTGAAATATCGAGCTTAGGAAGTATCGAGTTAAGAGTTCAGTGCCTTGGGTTAAAGGTTGAGTGATAGCGTGAGGAGTACACTAGTAAGGGAAATACCAGTGTGTACTGGATACCTACAGTATCCATCCCGCCCTCCACAAACCCTATTTTATAACTCGGGAAAGAACGCCAGAGAGATGAGAGTCATCTCTTACTCGGGAAAACCCGATCTGGCAGTTGATATTTACCCCTGTAAGTACGAAGGACCTGTCATACGGTAGATCCTGAAAGGTGTGATCCCGAAGACGGTCTCCATTTTAACAATATTAACCGCTCTTGTTAGCGAAAAGTGAAGAATCTTATGCACAAGAGAATGGAATTTCCAGCACCCTGGGTCGACATGCGGAGCAGTCGAGGATAACCAGCTTGCAACGTACCAAGCGTGCAACAGGCAAGGAGCGAGATAGTGAAACCCAAGACGAGTGTCTACGGGACTACAATGTTAACTAACACACCAACGGTATACCAACCGATTAAGGAACTACAACGTAGTACGAGGAGGATACAATACTAAGTAAAAAGGGGTCTCCCAGAAGGGGAAACACCCTAGTAAATGGTTGTCATGTGAAGACACTGAGAAGTACCCAAGGAATTGTTGTTAAGACTGCAAGATCAAGCAAGGGCCAACTAGGCCATTGATGTTAGTGCGGATGAAAACAACACCGCAACCAGTGTGTATTGAACCGATAACCAGTTAGCATGGCGCACTTGCCATGGCAAGTGCTGCTACAACAAGGTTGTGTGGGAGATTTTTTTTTAGCAACTACAAAGTACTCACTAAAGCACCATGAAGTTAAGTGGGATTATCATAACCGTGGAAGGGCTTATTAGCCTGACCTCAGTGCTTGGAAACACACCAGTCAGCAGGAAGCTAGACTTGGATAAGGCAAGAAACGTTGTAAAACCACGGAAATTTTTCTTTAAACCTAAAATCATTTTCTGTCATACTCTTTTCAAAACCAGATTTTCTTTCAAACCCATGTTCTTTCAATTCTTCTTTTCTTAAAACCAAACCAGAAGACCTACGCGGGCCTCAGTGCCACATGGCAGGTAAGTTTTACCCAGTTACTTTTAAACAACCGGATGGAAACCGGTAAACCCAAGGGTAACAACCCGAGGGAATGGAGTGAGTTCTAATAATACAACAGTGGATACACTTCCCTTGATTAAGTTCGGGAAGCATGGAATGCATATTATCATAGGATAATATAAGAGGAGTTGACAACAGAATATTCACCTAGGCGTGTGACGGACACTACGAGTGTACCAACTGAAATGTGGGACGACCGCACTCCGATAGGAGCTTGTGGGCCTGACAAACCTTCTTATGGGGTAGTCGGGCAAGTAGCAATGTATCAGCAGGGTACCCCACGTATGTATACGAGTGGGTCTGGAACACGGGAAGTAGTCGACTCCATACTACGGTCCGAAGTAAAAGTCAAGCAAGAGCAATGGATTACCAAGTATGGTTGAAGTAAAGGAAACAGTCAAGTTAAAGACTAAAGGAATTAGTAAGTTTATTTAAGGAAATGTTTAAAGGTGAACTAGTGCGAAGTGCACTGGTTAGTAAGTAAAGACATAGCATATGTCTTAAGGATCTTGATGGATGAACACAATAGCTGGAGTAAGTACCCAGCCTACATATGGTGAGGCAGATGCCTACTATGGATACGTTAATGTGCAAGGATCGGGATGGACTCCCGAGATGTCACTAGGGATAAGAATCTCACTAAGGAGAAATTCAACCCAACAAAGAATGCAGGGCGAAGTAGTAAATTAAACATACCAGTAAGTGCAAGCCAGATGTAATGGCAGAACCCAGCGACACCCAGGAGTTATCCTTAAAAGGGTATTTGGGTCAACATTGGTTGAACGACTAACGTGACAGAAACGCAAGGGTCGAAACTAACACCCAGTTTAAGCGTAAGGCGTCAGGAGGAAGTCTGACATCCTTGAAGGGGCATCCCATGAAAGGAACCGTGTAATATAGTACGGAGAAGTAAGTGTGTGTGAACAGCCTACAATGAGCAGAGCTCGAGGCAATAGGGCTTATAAGCCACAAGTAAAATGTGTTAAGGAAATTTTATTGATTATGGAAGTTTAGGTTATATAAGTAGGTAAGCGGATAACGAACCACTGATTAAAGTGTGGGGATACCTCTTGATATGGGAGACCGCAACAGCGGTAGTTATGTGAACTAAGTTCAGGGAATGTGTTAAGAGTTGACTATGTTGTTATTACCCAAGAATGATGTGAGT
This sequence comes from Limonium bicolor, assembly GCA_023374045.1. Classification (NCBI taxonomy): domain Eukaryota; kingdom Viridiplantae; phylum Streptophyta; class Magnoliopsida; order Caryophyllales; family Plumbaginaceae; genus Limonium; species Limonium bicolor. The sequence continues at coordinate 22,824 of JAIOTZ010001570.1, read as the reverse complement.
AGGAATAATACGAAAGGAAGTGTTTGCACCAGTTGTGGAGATCGGATGAGTAAAAAGTCTAATAGCAGCCACCATAGGTGTGGGATGCTAAATGTGTAATGAACAACGCTCAAGGAGCATAAAGACTCGAAGAATAGAGTATTCAACAATCAGCCAAATAAGTGGCAAAACACAGTGTAATGGCGGAAGCTAATATAACAGCGGATGCAGTGTAAGTTAATGTTATACAATGAGTAATAGCACGGTGCGCAGTAAGCGACCGTTGCATAAGTATTGTTAAATGATAATGTGGCAATAAGACCAGTTATGAGTGAAACTCAATGGACATACAAGTAAGTGATGATACGCAGACCGGGCAATAAGCCAACGGTCGGTACTATGTGATAAGGAACTCAGTGTGAATTCCTATTGCAATCGCATAAGAGATTTACTGTCAAGAGTTTACGCCTCTGCACTCTGTAGGACTGAGTGTTTTGGTATTGCGCTTGCGCGGTATTGATCAAGTGAGATAGCTAGGAAGTTTGGGAAATGTTAAATGTGATAGAAGGACAAGACTTACAAGGTGATAAAACCGATGCATAAGATAAGCACGGTAGTACCAATCAAAGGGTACTTGGTTGACATAAGTGACTACAGTAGCACGATTGTTGAATATCGGTATGGAACATACCTCAAGTGTTGGAAATAACCGACAGAGTACTACACAAAAGGTAGTAGCTCAAACTTAACCGACAGTAAGTCGGAAGAAACCAAGTAAATTATTGTAGAATACAATAGATTATCGTGGAAATGAATAGAAAGTTTGTAACTCACCGAATTCGCTCACGGTAAGAAATACCACGCGTCGGTTGAGAAACCGTTATTACCAAGATAAAGGTGATAATCGGGGATGTATAATACAGTAAGGATAATGTATGGAGCAAACTAAGCTCTAAATTATCAAGAGTTGCGCAGCAGAAACTGTTGAACCAGTGAGTCAAACGATGAATGTGAATAGTGAACATGAGTGAATGGCAAACTAATGATGCCTAAAAGCCTCACAGGCCAGGATCGAAACCAGTTAAGAGTTAAAATAAACTCTAAGGAGAATTCTTGGTTAGGGACTAAACCGCCAATATGGTTAAGATCCTCTAATCAAAACACATTGTGTAATAAACCGCGTGGAGATAAAACACTTCACGACGGTAGAACGTTTAAACCAGTGATTAAGTGATTGATTACGTGGGCGTAATCCCTTTTAAGGGGGTAGAGCGCAAAACCGTTAGTGTGTTTTACCGTACAAGTGTACGTGAACTATGATGTGCATAGCACAAAATGATTTGTTTGATGATTGGTGTGTGTGTTACATAAACATACACATTCATTCATGGTTAATTGTGGTAATTACGCACGGAAGATGCGAATACCCTTGCGATAAGTGTGTTTATTGTGTCAACAAATGTGTGTGAAAGTATAAGTATAAGGGAGTAGAAAAAACTCCCGGGGAACTAAAACCCCGACAGTGCATGTTCATAAGATACCAAATGTAACATTGTGTATTATATTTTGATAAAAATATATATATATGGATATATGTATATATACAGTATTGTGATTTATGAAGAGGTATGACACCAACGTAGAACCTAGTGAGAATTAAATTCCCTAGGTAACTTGATTTAAAATAAATCGGGAAGTTGATTGATGGACATAGTTCCACCCTTGGAGATGTAATGATTACGACTAGATGGATTAGAAGATAGAAAATGGTACATGCTTGAATTAGTTGTTGTTTGAAAATGAAGTGGGAGGTGAAACTTGATTATCATGAGATCAAGGGAAGCCGAACACAAATTGGGGTGGAAAGATAGTTCAACTCTGATGCTGATCACATTAGGGTTGGATGATTCTTGAAACTCCCTATAAGTGGTCACAAATAATCACATCAAGAATAAGATGCAGTTAACAATAATTGGACTTGGAGTTGTATTGAATTTTCAAAAGAATTTTAAAATTGGGTTTCAAATTCTCAATTGGTATTTTCAAGACATCAATTAATATTTTTAAGATTCTTAAACGGTATTTTCAAAGGAAGGACTACTTTTATGTGACCTTGTAAAGGATTTTCGATTAAGATCCTTCCAATAAAGGATTTCGTTATACTTAACCTCGTAGAGGGTATTTTCCTACTACTTGCTCACGAGCTGAGGACGTATGAGCCTTTGTCTTAGGACCGGTGACATGAGAAGTATATTTTAAAGATGTATGCAATTGTTTTGATCTCCCAAAGGAACGGGGACCAGAGTGTCCATCGCGACCGGTTCTGCGGGATCACAGTGTATATGTACTCTACATGGGTCTCGAACTCGTGAAGAGATGGAAAAGGAATTTCTGGTTGATATACATGCTAAGACATGTTGTGTGGTATGTGTAATAATTATTATTTTGGACCTTGAGTCCTAATGTGGTTAAGTTCCGAAAGTGTTGTGCTATCAAGACCTAAGAGTCTAAATGTTGTTATGTTACCCAGACCTAAGAGTCTAAGGGTTGTTATGTATGTGCAAATGTTGATAAGGTACCCGGACCATTAAGTCCGAGGTTACTAAGTAAGTATGTTATGTTAGGTATGGATGTGTATATGTACCCGGACCGTTAAGTCCGGGGTTGTGATGTAAAATATGTTTGTTATGGAAGTTTTATGTTACAAGTAATCCCCGTATTCTAACCAATGATGTGTGGGAAGTGTGAACTTCGAGGACGAAGTTCTTTTAAGGGGGGTAGATTGAAATACCCCAAACCTTAATGTGTTAATTAATTATGTAATTATAATTTTCTAAGGCTAATTAAGTCCTTAAGATCATTGGTGAAGAAATGAAAACCAAAAAGAAAAAGAAAATACGTAAAAGTCACAAAACGTGAAAACGCGTATTTAATTATTTTAGGAGATATATAACCTCCAATAGGGTTATAAATATATTTTTATACCTTAATTACACATTAAGAACATGTGAGAAAAATTCCGGAAGAAAACGGATTCAAATAATGCGTTAAAACGCTAACGGAGTCTTAAAGCGCGTTTTTCGAGAAAACCCGAAAACGTGACTTTAAACAGTCGAATGACCCCGTAAAAAATTATAGTTGATCATATAACTATAAATAAACATTAATGGGAGTATAATAACCATTAAAATTAAATAAACGAGAAAATTCCGGAAAACGGGCCCGGTTAGTGAATAGTGCTAAACCGGGTAAATTAACGAGCGTTTTCTGAAAAGACGAAAAAGCTCCAGCCTATAACAGTTATGTGGGCCGGTTTTTATTAATGTAGATAGCCCCTCACACATGACTAGTTAACTAATTAAATATGTCAAAAGCAAAAACAAAAAAATAAAAAGGTGCCCCCACCCTCTCTCTCCTCCCTCACTTTCTCTTTTCCTTTTCTCTTTCCTCTCTTTCTCCTTCCTCCATCGTTCTTCTCCTCCCTCTGGTGCCAGCGATTTCTTTCCCCCCTCTCATGGCTACTCCATCTTCTAGCTCATGCCCAAGCTTCATTAAAGCTTCAATCACAAAAATAACTACATATTCTTCATCCTCTCATCATCCTCTATCACCCTCTCTTTTCAAAATTCGAAAAGGATGAGTTTCATTTTCGTGGGTGTTGGCCATTTGAAGAGAAAAGCACACCATTTTGAAGCTTGAAGCTTCCTCTTTCTATCAAGGTAAAAATATCCATGAAAAAGTCATGTTTTCTCCATTTTCCCACCTTGGCCGATTTTGGCCCTTGTAATGACTAGCTTTTCCTCCTTGTTTGAGATTTTCTCCAAGCTTTAAATGGTGGTGGGAGTCCCTCTTAAGATTCAAGAGTTGAAAACCACTCAAAAATCAACAAAGGTAAAACCCTAACTTGTGCTCTAAGCCCTTTTGTTGAATTGAGATTTCATAAGGGTTTAGATGATTAATGGAATGTATTTTGTGTTTCTTGAATGTTGGAATGGAGTTTGGAAACTCCATTTCCATCTTGACCGATTTTGAGGAGAGGAGGAACAAGAGGAGAATTAAGGAGAAACTTGTGGATTAAGGTAAGGAATCTACCTTAAATGCCTATATTAATTGTTTTAGGAGTGGGTTTGGGAAAAATAAAAGATGAAATAAAATCTGGAGCAAAAATGTGCTTGATTGTGGTTAGTTGGATTTTGTGAAATGTTGGTTTGAATTGAGGGCCTTGGAGCCAAATGATTTGAGTTGTGGTTATATTGTGGTTCATAAGTTTTGGAGCTAGATTGTGATATTGTTGAATTTGGATTGATATGGTGTGCTGGTAGGACCCTTCAAGGGTGTGGCTAGATTAGGAATGAAAATTGATGAGGATGGTGATTTTGGAGATGTTAAGTTTATGGGGAGGTTATGGCGAAATTTCGATAGAAAATAAGTGTTTTAAGGTGACTTGGTAAACGGAGGGATAGGTGTGTATGTGGCTGAGTTGAGATACTTGATGACCTTGTAATGGTAGGAGGAGAATGATATTGGAAGGGTACAAAATCTGTAGCATAATGGTGATAGGAACTTAGAATTCCAAAGAAAAAGAATTGGTGTTTATAACTTGTGAAACAAGGAGTGAACTTGGGTTTGGAGGATGCAATTGTCTAGGAATGATGTGTAAGGGTCATTGATGCATTTGGTGAGGTTGGTAGGATGTAAAAACTAACAAGAAGAAGTTAGAAATGCAAAAGAGTGCAAAATGCAAAATGTGAGAAATTGAATTTGTTGAATTTGAGCAAGAATTGGGTGGTGGATTAAACCAATGATTTGGAGTGGTTTAAGGTGTGTTTTGAGGTGTTTAATTATGTAGGAAACTTGTGGAAAGATTATGGAAAGTTTGAGAGTGGTTTAAGGGTTGGTTAGGGGTTGAAAAATGTCCTTAATAGCAGCTTTTAGCAGGGTCCGGGACTTAGGATATATACCAAGTCCCGGACCGCATTTAAAAACAATTCGAGACTTAAACCAGGTTGTGGTCCGGGACCTTAGTCCAGGACCAAGTCCCGGGTAGGGTATGAAAAATCGCCGAGAGTTTGTTCTTTGATTGGTCCGGGACCTTGGGTAAGGACCAAGTCCCGGACCACCCCCAGAAGTGCCTAAGAAGTGTTTTTAAGGGTTCTAAACATGGGGGATTGAATGGTATTAGTTTTAGATGATGTTTAGGAGTTGTTTGGTGACTTATAAAGGTATAAACAAGTGTTGGAAATGATTGAGAAAGTTGTGAGTTTAAGTACACAAAGTTAAACCGAAATAACGGGATAACGGGGTGAGTACGGGAATATTAGAAGTTAACATACCGTAAAACTTTGTTGTTAATAAAACATTTGCATTACTATCAGTTGTTCAAAAACTACCCGGGGAGCGTGAGATGACGCGTTGGAGTGAACCCTCGGGAACACGGTAGAGTAACCCACGGTGACAGGTATGGTTTTCTTGCAACCTGTGTCCTACTGGATTACACCGGCTTGTATGCCAATGTGTTTTTCTGTGTGTTTGCCACCTTGCAAGATAAAGCATGAAATGAGTTTACAGTAATTCATTATTGTGGCGTAATTAATTCCGATACCGCTTAACCTTAGTTATGTGTTAAATAGTAGTTAACCGACTTTAGGTTCACATAAGAGATCGGTATTCGGAATAAACGTCCCAACCCATGGGAACGTTCTAACTACGGCTATCCGTGCGTTAGTGTATGTTGTTATTATGAGTGATGTATGTGACTTGTTGGATATGTTGTTGTTGTTATTGGATACAGTTATTCATGTTTGTTAAAAAGGGATATTACTCCCCATATGTGTCTAACCGAGTTAGTAACACTATGTGATGTATGTATGTGGTAAGTTCCATAAGGGAACCTCTAGCTAATAAGTATTGTTATGTATGGAGAGGAATCCGGTTGTTCCGGTCGCGCGTGTTGTTTGGGAGTTAATACATATATGAGAATTAACTCCCATCCTGTTATGTTAGGGTTGTTTTCCTTCATTGGATTTCGACCTCCCACTAGCTTAGCCAAAGCTTACCTACCCGACCTCCACATCGGGCTAGGAGGGAAATTATGTATAATGTTGGTAGGGTGTCGATGCCTAAGTTCGCTTCGACTCCCTCTTTGTTATGTTACGGTTGTTCTTCCTCCTGGAATTACAACCACCCACAAGCTTAACCAAGGCTTACCTACCTCATCACTATTGGAGTTAGGGGGAAATTATGTATGTTGTGACCGGTCCTATATGAGGCCGCCACTCAAGTAAAGGAAATGTATGTATGTTGTGCTCGGGCTTATATCACCCCGGCACTCCCTAAGTGAAGTTCATGTACTCTAAGAAGAGTGAAATTAAGTTGTGTATGTTATAAAGTGAAGTGTGTTGTTATGTTGAGTGTGCTAACCTTGTGTCTGTATTCTATTAATGGATGTTTGCTTATAAGCATGATATGTGTGTGAGTTTGTGCATGTTTGAAATAAATCAACCGCATGCTAAGACGACAAATAGTTGTGCGTGGCCCGGTAGCATGCGGGCTGCGGGATTACCATACCAGCAAAGGTGCTGACCCCCTTTGGGGGCTCCCATACTTTTCAGGTACAAGGAACTGGAAGCCGTTCGAGAGTAGGACGGGGTAGTGTTTGTATGTGGTAGTCATGAGAATTGTGGATGTATTATAGGTGTAGTAAGACCGAAAATGTATCGGCGGTAGTTGTTAATTACTCGGTATAGCTGTAATGTAAGTGTATAATGATTGTTGGACGTGGAACGGGATTTATGTGTAGTTGCTCGGGAGTTTAGTCCATCAGACCGGTACGATGTATGTATGTTAGCCTTGTTAGCCACGAGGGTGGCTAACGGCGTGTAACACCAAAGAGTTAAGTGATGTTGTGAGTTGAGATTTCCGCTGCGATACGTTATTAAGTGTGTTGTTAGTAGTTGGGGTGTTACAAATACACGACAAATGCAAACTTGAAATTCAAAATAAAGAATTATAGTATAGGAACTAATATAATAGAGAAATAACGGAAGGGGTAGACAATAATGCATTTAAATTTGTAAAACTCAACAGTGTATGAAACTTTGAAAACAATTTGAACATGCCGGACATGATGCCGGGCCAATCCTGTCCGGCATCGGACTTCCTCCGGGTTTGCCGGGTGACAGATGCCCGGCACTTCGCACGACACACTCAAATCTGCAAAACTAAGTGCGAAAATAAATTAAAGAATCAAGGAATCAAGGAATCAAAGAATCAAAGAATCAAAGAATAAAGAATAGGGAATAAAGAATAGGGCGTTTTACCAAATTTAGGACTTGGACTAATTCCAAGTCCCCGGCAACGGCGCCAATTTGCTAAACGAGAAATTGTTAGGATAAAAATATATACAAAAGATTAAAATAAAATAATTACTAATCCTACAACTCTACTACGGGTAGCAAATAAAAACTCGGTCGGAGTATAGTGTAAATATATTACGACCAGGAGAATCGTACCCAAGGGACTTATAGAAAATTAGTCCTAATCCGGGCAAAAGCCTATTCTATAATAACAAAAGGGGGGAATTGAAAATGTGATCCTAAACTAAATAAATAAATAAATAAACTAACTTTGATTTGGGAAGATTATCAATGCAAAAGGTTCGTATGACCAATGATCAAGGGTGGCAAGTCTCAAAGAGGATTTGGTCTCGCAAAATGCATATGCCGGATGTGATGCCGGATCCTCGCTACCCGGCAGATTCATGGCCTTGAACGTGCCAGATAACTTATACCCGGCATGCCATCCGGCATCGTACAGTTCGTAAACAACACTTCCAGATTCGGTTCTGACAAAAGGAACTCAATATTCATACTTGCATCGTGCATAGCCAATGCCGCGAATACAACAGAATAATGGGAAATAAGAGATTAACCCTAAACCTTAAGTCTTGCTCCCGCTGAGGCGCAGAAGACAATGTTAAAGATTACCAAAATCCTAATCTATCCTATTCTTGTCTTGTGAACATCAAATAGGACTTAGAGATAAGAGAATGAATAGCTACTTCATTCTACTTGTAAGAAGATTAGAACTCGGGTTAAGAAACTTGAAAATTCCATAAATGATCATAAGAGTTTTACAAGGAAGTCATCCCTAACCAAAACCTAACAAGGATTCTGCATCACCATCCACACAACTACAAGAAAAGAATACAAAGGGGGAGAAGGAGATGTTAATAGCCTTAACCCTGACAAGGTCTTCTTCTTCTCTTGCGTGGATGGATCTGCAAACGTTCCTTGGACACCAACACTTGGAGTGGGGCGGAAACTGAGATGTGAATGAAGTATAATATGGTGTTGAAGTGTGTCAAATTGTAGCCTTCCTCGGCCTATTTATAGGCATTAATTGTGTCGTTGCCGGGCGTCGTGCCGGATCACCAGTAGCCGGCACACGTGATAAATGCGCCCAACTGTTAACGGTCGAAACCGTCAATTCCGCGCGAAACAGTGCATATGCCGGGTAAGATATACCCGGCATCACACCCGACAGCATCCTTTTCACCAACGGTCAATAACTGCTATCGCTTGGTCAACCATGGTGACTCTTCACTTATGCCGGATGGAATCTACCCGGCATTAGGTCCGGCAAGGCCTCTTTTCTGTTCTGTGCTTATGCCGTGCAGAAACTACCCGGCATGGAATCCGGCTTCAACTGAACTTTTGCCTAGAAAATCATTCCTTGCACAGAAAACTCATAAAAACATAAATCTACAAATCTGTACAATATTATACTTTAACACATAATAAGCATAAATAACATATATTTAACCTTATTTAGATAAATATAATACTAAATCTAATGCCTAAAATATGATAAGTCCGTGGCTTATCATGGAACTTACCTATATGGTAAATATATACTTATACAAGGATAAGGTATATAAGGATGAATATATATTATGGTTGGAAACCATATAATGTAATGGTGGTGGTTATTACATTAAAATAGTTACAACCTATAAGTTATGAGTTTTGGAATGGAAATATAGATTACTAAAGATAATGGATTATATAATACAATGTATTATAATGGATGGTGGGAAAATAATACAATTTAATAAGTAATGCATGCATACATGCAACTATAGGTTATATACCTAAATTAAATAATGGATAAGATTAAACGAATATAATAATTAAACTTAACAGTCGAAATATGTCAACATACGAGTTTTAGTAATAAAGCCGACCGGTTTAGAGAAACCCGTAACAAGTAACTGTAGAAATCTGGGGATGAACTCTCGGGGTTACTTGTTATTCAGAAATACCGGATGTAGTTAGTCATGGAGACTGACTTATAGTTTTATTACCGTTTAGATCATACTTCAAACGGAGGCGCTTGACGAGCTGGTGGTCTACACTGCGCATCATAGGTCTTGGTGAACGGTATGTAAAGGGGTTTGATCCGGGTTGACCTAAGGAATTCCTTGGGCTTGGATTTGGTTGATATCACTTGTGTGTTAAGTTTTTTGGATACATGTATGTGATTATGTGCTACTGCATTAATTATTTATGCACGAGCGTCCCTCGGGACTAACACTACGTCGACTATAGATCGACTTATATAAACATACATATACGTTATTTTGATGACAAGACAGTTACTTGATATAATACCATAATATTAATATTAAGTATATGGTAACCTAAGTAACACACTTAGGAACGAGTCACGACATTGTCGGTCTCTAGAGCATGGATCTCGAACATGAATATAACCTAGATTACTTCTAGGTATGCGTGAGCCCATTGGGCAGCTAATTAATAATTTTATTCTCCATAAGACTAAGAGCATATCTTAAACATTATGAGAGAGAGATGGTATGAGTTGAGGTGAGGAATCCCGGTAGTTTACGAACTACTTGGTTGCGCATTTGTGATCACTAAGGGGTTCCCGACCGGGTTCCGCTCCAGGTTTATACCCAACGAGCCCTATTTGGATCGTGGGTCAGGTGGCTACGGCCTTTTATATGGACATCTTATGAGACAAAAGTGAATAGTCAGGGGCCTCTGAACCTCTGGCGAAATGAGCACCTTTGTATGTACGGTAGGACTACTGTCCATGGTGAGGTTATCGGGTTGTCCTAACATGACGCCCAACTGGTATTAATTAAACATGGATTGGATGGGGCCTTTAAGGCCAAGGTAAATTAACTATGGAAACCGTACGCTACGGCGATTGTACATTGTACATTATACTGCTATTATTCGATACGTTCGATATACAATTGTTGTTTGTAACATTTTATGACTGTTTGAATTGGATGGATGGTTAAGTGTTTATGAATGTTAGGATGGATGATTATGTATATTTATACATGTATATTACAGTATTGATTATAACTGTTAATGGAAAAGCATGAAACCAATCTAATAATAAGATGGTTAAAATGACTAAGTGACCATTAGGGTCCAGGCCCGGCATACTCAGCGATTATCACTGATACTACACCATTATGCAGGTTATTGATTATTGTTGATGCTGAAGTGCGGGAACAGGGTAATTAGAGTTTACTTTAATTACCGCACATGGAGTCTGTTTGTGTAGCAATGAAGATGGTGAATTGTATTATGGTAAGGTTATGTATATTTGGGATTTGGGTAGACGCTCACTTGTCGATGTTTATGGTGTATGAACTTAGTGTGATGTATAGGAGTTATCTCGTTATCACAGCGGTTAGCAGTTTGTTTATGTTGGTTGTTGGATATAGTTTGGCTTCGTTGCTCGCATGGGCGAGTAATGGCCGGTGACACCAGAGTGAGTATTGTTATTTTTATTAATTCTTCCGCTGTAAGACGTTTTATTTATTGCTACGAGAGAGATTATTACGTGTTTAAGAAGTGGGGTGTTACAAAAGTGGTATCAGAGCGGAGTACCGCTCTGATGACGAGGAAAATAGGTAAAGACAGTGAGCTTAGGACTTGGGAAATAACAGGAAACGTTTGTGAGATACGAGACGACTCGTCTTAAAGGGTATTGTGTTTAGAACGCAAATTGCGTGATATATTAGCCTTAAAGGAAATTCAATATCCACTGGTTGTGTTTAATACCCCGGATCTAAAAAAAAATGGCGATTAAATTACTCTAATATGATTATAACAGGCCTAATGGTGCCTAAAGAGTATTAGTAAAGGAAATAAAACCAAAGGAAAAGAGAAAACGCTTGAAAAGCGAAAAACGCTAAAATGCGCGTTAAATGAGTATAGGAGATATATGATCTCGAGAGGGCCCGAGATGGATTCCTAAGGCTTAGTTAGGCCTAATAAGTATACGGGAATGATTCCCGAAGAAAACGGATCCAAATAATGGATTAAAACGCTAACGGAGTTTAAAGCACGTTTTTTTCGAGAAAAACCCGAAAACGTGACTTTAAGTGGTCAAATGGACCCGCAAAAATTATAGTTGATTATATAACTATAATTAAGTATTAATGGAAGCTTAATAGCCATTAAAAATAAAGAAACGAGAAATATCCGAAAAACGGGCCCGGTTAGTGAATAGTGCCAAACCGGGTAAAATAACGAGCGTTTTCTGTCAGAAAACGAAAAACGCTCCAGCTCACTAATATAGTGGGGGCCGGTTTTATTAAATAAGAAGCCTCCCCCTCTCATGTTTATTAGTTAGCAAATAAAGAAAGAAAGAAAGTAAAGGAGGAGAGAGAAAAGTAAAAAGTAAAAACATAAAAGTATTCTCACACTCTCTTTCCTCTCACTTTCCCTCCTTCTTCTTTTCTTTCTCCTTCTCCACGATTCCCTTCCTCCCTCTCTGTGTGCTGTGCGACATGGAAGCTCCAAACATGGCTTCTCCACCTTCTTCTCCTTGCCCAAGCTTCATCCTTGCTCCGAATTGAAAAATAATTGTATATTTGAACTCCTCTCATCAAACCCTACACTTCCCTCTTTTCAAAACTCAAAAAGGTTGAGTTTCATTTTCATGGGTGTTGCCCATTTGAGGAGAAAAGCACATAATCTTGAAGCTTGAAGCTTCCCCTTTCTAGCAAGGTAAAAATATCCATGAAAAAGGTCATGTTTTCCATTTTCTCACCTTGGCCGATTTTGGCTTTTGGTAATGACTAGCCTTTCTTCCTTGTTTGAGATATTCTCCAAGCTTTAGTGGCGGTGGGAGTCCCTCTTAAGATTCAAGAGTTGAAAACCATTCAAGAAATTCCAAAGGTAAAACCTAATTTGGTGCTTTAAGCATCCTTGTGAATTTTAGTTTATTTGGTGAGCCTAAGGGAGCTCCTTGGTGCTTATTTTGCAATTTGAATGTGGCTAGAGAAATGGGCAAATGAATTGCCTTGGCCGATTTTGAAGGAAGAAGAGGGGAGAAGAGGAGAAGAGAAATAAAAGGAAACTTAAGAAAATTTAAGGTAAGAAACCTATCTTAGTGGTATCCTATATGTATTAGGATTTGGGAAGGGTTAATAAAATGAATGAACCCCACTTGAGTTGTGGTGATAAGGTGCTTGCTTAGAAATAATGCAAGTGAGGAAAACCTTTGTGAGTTTAATGCTTGTTTTGGGAGCTATGTATATGATGAATTATGCTTTATGGTGTTTAATGAGTTTTGCTTGATTAATGAGGAATTATTTGGGTGTTGATAGAACCCTTGCGGTTTGGCTAGTTTTAGGATGAAATATGTGAAGAAATGAGTTTTGGGCAAAGTTAGAAAAGTAGCCAAGTTATGGCAAAATTTGTGTAGAAATTTGAGTGGTTTGAGCATTGTTGGGTGTGAGGAATGACCTAGAGAAACTAGGTGTGGATGGAGATTTATTTGAGTTAGTTAACCACTTTTGGAAGGCTTGTGATAAGATAGATTGGTGCAAAATCTGTAGCAAAGAGATTGTTTAAATGCCTTAGGAGTTTATGGAAAAACAAAGGAGATTTAAGGCTTAAAGAGTGAGCCTTGGAACTTGGTATGAGTTATGCATTACCTTGGAAGATGTGGAATGGTCAAAATGAAAGAGAGCCTAATGCAAAGGGTTGAGGAGAAGTTGAGAATGCACAAGTGTGCACTAGAGTAGAAATGAGAATGAAAAACGTGTGAGATTGAGCAAGAACTTTAGTAAGGAATAAACCAATGTTTGGAAGAGGTTTAGAGCATGTTTTATGATGATTAAACATGTGGAAAACTTATGGAATGATTAGGAAATGATTGGAGGTGATTTAGGGGTTTTAAAGTGGTGAAAAACTACAAATTTTGACAGTTCCAGGGGTTGTCCGGGTTTGCAATCGGAATGCAAACCCGGAACATAGCAAAAATATGGCAGAAGGTCATCCCAGGGGATGGTCCGGGTTTGTAAACCCGGACACAAACCCGGAACACATGAAAAATACGACAGAAAGTGATTCCAGTGTTTGGTCCGGGTTTGTAACCCCGGACACAAACCCGGACCAGGCCAAAAATGTAACAGGATGTGTTTTCTTGCATTCTAATGATGGGGAATTGAATGGTAATGATAATATAAGGTAATTAGGACATGAATAATGATGTTTAAAGGTCATTAGGAGTGTAAACAAGTTTGATAAGTGAATGAGGAAGTTGTGAGTTTAAGAACACATGAGTAAAACTAAGTTAAACGGGATAACGGGGTTAAGTACGGGAGTATTAGTTTTACATACCGTAATGCCTTGGTGTTAATAAAACATTTGAATGTTATCAGTGGATCGTGTGTGAACCAAGCATGGTGAGATGACACGGTAAAAGTAAAAACCCCGGTGAAAGGTATGATTTTCTCATGCCCCGTATGCTAACCGAGTTACTCTGATTTGTGTGTTTGTGTGCCGGCTTAATCAAGATTAAAGCATGAAAATAATCCCTTGTTTGATTATGTATGCCTTGATGTATGTTGTATGAGCTAACATACTTGTATGCCGGTGTGGTCTAACAGAGTGCCTAGACCGACTCATGGTGAGTATTGATTGACTAATAACCCGTAGTACGGGTAGTCTCATAAGCAATGGAAATATGCAAACACACATAAACTATCGATTAAAGTATAACGATATCGTAAACGTATGAACTCCCTAGAATGTGAGGAGATGTACGGGTTGAGTAAATACCCGATAACGGTTAGAAAACCTTATTGAAACAATCCACGAAATAAAGATGAGTGGAGAGATAAATGAACCTCCATCGAGAGGATTGAAGTTAGTCCAATAATGTGAACTTATAAGAAAGGTAAAGAGACCTAAGGGACTATGTAACTCCCTTGAGACATGGTCGACCTCCTATATGAGGATTTTACCCGGTATAAGAAAATATCCGAATGTACAAGCATATGATTGTGAGGGTAACACTTAAACCTAAGATTACCCGAATTCAAGTAAAGTTCCCAAAGTCATTAGAAACATCGAGAATGATGCTTCTAGACTAATATACATGATATTACTATAACTCCGAGAGAGGAGTGTATGGGAACGAGAGTAGTCCGAGAGTAGTCGGACCTAAGTAAAAGAGATAGGAACTAAGAGAGAGTTCCGTGAGCTAGTTGAACCTTCCCACCATGCTAGACCCAGAGTAGGGTCGAAACCGGGGAAGTAAGACTATGCTAGAGAGCCATGAGTTTTGGCTTAAGTATGTAATAAGAGTAACAAGCGTGACGTAGGAGACCTGTAGTGTCTCGAGAATCTACAAGAGCTTGAGTATGAATAACCCAAGAGTGTGGGTGAGATAACGAGTATAAACCCCGAGAGAAAGGGGTGAGTATATGTATGAGTAACCCGAGAGAATGGGTAAGTATAAGAATGAGTAGCCCAAGAGAATGGGTGTGTATACGAATAAGTAACCCGAGAGAGCGGGTGAGGTATCGAATAAGTAAACAAGGCATAGTGAGGAATAACCCTCAATGCCTAAGAGTAACCAGTTACCACTAACAACATTGTTATGTTAGTTAGGAATCGTGTTCCGTGATTGGATGTAGATTCCTTGTGTGATATATATATATTGTATTGTCATGATGCATGTTGTTTGATTAAAATGAACTCCATGTATATCCGACCCAAAGTAGTCGGTGTACCGCGGTTAGCACGCGGTATATGCGAATTTCATGCGCAGCGTAAGCTGACCCCCTAGGGGGAACGTTTTTAGTGTGCAGGTACTTGAAGCTGACCACCGTTCGAGAGAGTAGGACGGGGACTGCAGTGAGCATGGGTAGTTAGATTGTAATTACTTATGCGTTTGAATGAGGTGTAAGTCCGAGTATGTTATCGGCATCCGTATATTGTAGACTCGGTATAGTAGAGGTATGAAGTGAGTATTGAATTTGTATGAAGTACTCGGTTGTTCCAGTTCATCAGACCGTTACGGTATGTAAGTTTAGCCCGGTTAGCCACATGGGTGGCTAACGGCGTTGTTTCACCCCTCGTTGTAATTAGAGTTCCGCTGCGTGAGTAAGTGTAATTAGTAACGGATTATGAGGTAATGATGAGATTAACGGTTGGGGTGTTACAAAAATGGTATCAGAGCGAAGTATCGCTCTGATGACTGGAAATACCGAGCTTAGGAGATACCGAGTTAGGAATTAGAGACTTAGGGCTATGGGTTGAGTGGTAGCGTGAGAGGTGCGCTAGATAGGAACTTCCAGTATGTTCTGGATACCTACAATACCAAACCCGCCCTCCACAACCCCCGCATTAAAAGCTCGGGAAAGAACACCAGAGAGATGGGAAATCCAATCTGGCAGTTAGTAAATATCTCAATATGAACCAGAACCTGTCATGCGGTAAGTCCCGAGAACCGGAAAGCCCGGAGACGGATCCCGCTGGAATGACAATAACCGCACATAATGGCGAGAGATCGAGAAATCCTAATCCAAGGAGACCGAAATCTGTGGCAACTTGGGGCGACATGCTTAGCAGTCGCGAGAACCTAGCTGGCCGAGCAGCAGCAAGAAGAAAGCACCAACCGTGCAACAAGGCGGACTCATGAGAAATAACGAGAACCGGGACACTTGTCTACGGACCGCCATGATATATAATACCGCTAAGGGTATACCAACCAATTAAGAACGTAGTTGAGAGTAGGTACACCCACCCTGCCACACCCGAAGAGGTTGCAATACCTAACGGGCACAGCTTAGACAGCTGCAAGCATAACTGCGGGATACACCCAAATAGGACTACAGCAGTAGTGCCTGAATGACTTAACCCTCGGTAACCACAGTAAAGACGTGGAACGAACAACGAGGTAGAACCTAGAACTAAGTAAATAAGGAACTCCAAGAGTGGAGAAGCACCTAAATGAATGATAGTCATGTCAAGATGAATGAGAAGCAACTCTAAGGAGTAGTTATCCAACTAAAGGATCAAGGAAGAGCCGACAAGGCTATCAAATACAACGTGAACGATACCGTGACCGGTATTAGTTAACCTAAAAACCGCCTGTACTGCGCACTTGCCACGGCAAGTGCAGTAAAAACGGACTATTAAGAGGAGCTTTGACAAGCGACCAGTACTTAGCAAGTACCAAAATGGCGAGAGAAGCCAATATGGCAAGACAACCCTAAGAAATTCTGAAATGAAACTTCGGAAAGGCCTGACAGCCTGACCACTTTGTTGAGGAACATACCAGTCAGCGAGAAGCTGGACTCGGTAAGGAACAACCGGCATTGAAATGCCGTGAAGACCTTGTTTTCAAACTCAAAATTTTCTTTAAAAACGTAAATTTTCCAAAAACCCCCAAAAATTTAAAACCAAACCAGAGAGCCATGGTAAATTATCATAGGACGATACAAGAGGAGTTGGCAACAGAATACTTCAATTAGGCGTGACCGACACTACAAGTGTACACAAATGAGACATGGAACGACCGCACTCCAAAGGAGCTTGCGGGCCTGACAGACCAATTATGAGTTAGTTGGGTAAGTGGTAACGTATCAATAAGATACTCCATGTATGTATACAAGTAGAGTACGGTACACGGGAAGTAGCCCACTCCATACTACGGACGAAAGAGCCAATTCAAACCAAGACAGTTGGACACCTCGAATGATCGAAGAACATAAAGAAGCTTACCAAGATTAAGGAGTCTAGAATCCAGTAAGGTGACGGACCTAAGGATATAGCGTTAATAAGCGCGAGAAGCACAGAGTATATGCGAATTTCATGCGCAGCGTAAGCTGACCCCCTAGGGGGAACGTTTTTAGTGTGCAGGTACTTGAAGCTGACCACCGTTCGAGAGAGTAGGACGGGGACTGCAGTGAGCATGGTGTTAGATTGTAATTACTTATGCGTTTGAATGAGGTGTAAGTCCGAGTATGTTATCGGCATCCGTATATTGTAGACTCGGTATAGTAGAGGTATGAAGTGAGTATTGAATTTGTATGAAGTACTCGGTTGTTCCAGTTCATCAGACCGTTACGGTATGTAAGTTTAGCCCGGTTAGCCACATGGGTGGCTAACGGCGTTGTTTCACCCCTCGTTGTAATTAGAGTTCCGCTGCGTGAGTAAGTGTAATTAGTAACGGATTATGAGGTAATGATGAGATTAACGGTTGGGGTGTTACATTGTGTATGGTGAATTATCGAGTATTTATGTGACGTACTGTACTACAGATGTCTGGGGGAACTAGAGGGCGTGGTACTGGTAGAGGTGGAGGCGGTGACCCCGTGATACCAGGAGTTGCAGAGACGATTGCTGCCGTTCTCGCACAGCTTGGTACTCAGATTGGAGGAGCACCAGCCCACCCGCCACAGCCCAGGGAAACAAACTGGCTGAAGTCAGTTACTGAGACCGGACCACCTACTTATTCTGGGAAGCTAGACCCCGTAGCCTTTGAGCATTTCATAGTTGAACATGAAAAGGCCTACGAAGCTTTACAAGTACCTACCGACAAGAAGGTTGTCATTGTTGCTTTCCATCTGAAGGATGCAGCCAGCACTTGGTGGAGGTTGGTCAAGGACCATCACCTGGCTATACCCGACTTTTCATGGGCTGCCTTTGTCGAGTTGCTGAGGGGGAAGTACTACTCAGCACATCTCAAGCAAAAGAAGCGCCATAAGTTTGAGACATTATCCAAGGGAGGTATGACCGTGGATAAGTACTATGCTCGATTCATTGGTCTGCTGGACTTCATCCCCGGTGTTGATTACTCAGAGACCGTGAAGGTCGAGAAGTTCCAGGGGGGATTGTTGTTTCGCATCCAGATGGCGATGGGTGCTACCCTCTACACTACCATCCATGTATTAACATGAAAGCCATAAATTCTTTACTTACTACATTACCGATTAACTTTATGAGGACATACCAATGAGATTCTAGGAGTGTTATGACGCTGCCTCGAGGACGGAGCTAATGCTTCAGACTCGGGAAGAGACTCTCGGGACAAAGAAGAGAAAGATCCCTGAGAGAGAGTCTGAGGGTGGAGGAGCATCTCCAGGCGATAGCTAGAAGAAGGGGAAGTAAGGACTTATCCCATTCTAAATTACTTACCACATTAAATATCTTATGAATGCTGACCTGAAACCTTAAACAAAAAATTTTTCCAAAAGAAAGGGTATTAGGGTCACCAGGGAGCGAAGGGGAAAGAGCCCGTCCTTCGCTTGACCGGCCCAGCTATAGATGCTCAGCCTCTTAGATCTGCACCTCCTAAAGGTGAGAACACCTACCTCTTGAATTCAATTGTGACCTTAACCTTTATATCATCAGATACTAACTTAAACTAAATGATACCATTAGGCACCGGACAGCCCCAGCGCCAATTCTATTGCAAGCGTTGTGGGAAGGATCATCCTGGGGTCGACTGCAATGGCCGCAAAGTAGAGGGTCGGTGCTGCAAGAAAGAGGGCCATCGGGAGTTCAAGTGTTGGATGAACCCTGAGAGCCGTAACTACATGCCACCAAGGAATACTCAGAAGACCTCAGTTGGAGGATCTAGAGTACCACGAGGTGGTTAGGATGGCCAGACATCTACTAATGCTGGAGCCCAGAGAGGCAAGGGAGTAGATAGGGCATGAGTACCCTGAACTCCATGAGACCGCTGGTGGAAGACTTTTGTTTACTATGTTGTGTACTTACCTTGGATGTTAGACAGAGACATATGCTATAAATATGTGGGAGTGTGTCATTGACCACTCACCTTTTTGGTGTTGGACTTTTGAGACTAGTTTTGTGGACTCGATGCGAGTAACCTTGGAACCTTGACGGAATATATATATGAACAGGATGTTAATGCTTACATTATCATGTATCCCATACCCGACGACACAGAGTCAATGAGATCGGAGATTACTGAACCAGAATTTCTACCTACATGGCGCACTTGCTATTGCAAGCGCTATGACAAGTAAACCACTGAAATTTCCATCTACCTTGCGCACTTGACAGAGCAAGTGCTGCAGCTGCAACTGCAACTACTACTACTTATTTTTAAATCTCTTATTTTATACCAAAATTTTCATATCAACTTTTTATACAAACCTTAAAATTAGAAATCCGCACCGTTAGTCCAACCCCTGCAACTGAAGAAGTTATACAACCACTGTGATTGTAAACCACACCAGTTTAAATTGTTCGAGAATTTTCAGACATGGCTTATTAGCCAAATACCATCAGTGTGTACCCGCATTTAATGCTAATCACTACTAGTGATGAATGTTTAGTCCTTATGGACAAGCATACCCTTTGTAGATGCACCACCGTCAGTGAGGACGGTTGGGAAGTGAAAAGCCAAGTTGCTCAAGCTATTATGCAATCTGCAATACATCCAATTAAACGGAGGAGGGAACAAATATGAACTATGGATGAGTAATGATCATGATAAACAAGGAGGAAAGGAATATGTTTGCACTTAATGAAATCGAATTAGGAGAACCAAGTTTGCTAAATATAGCATAAATTTTACTTACACCGAGCTGAATAACGCCGGCTTTTGACATGAATTACCACTGATGCCACTAGGGCAATAACATTTATTACAAGATAACCGACAACGCGAACTAATAAACAACTAAAGGATATCCATCAAAGGGATATTGACAACAGAATACTTCATAATACCCGTGTGACAGACATTACCATTTTACTAAACGAGACATGGGACGACCACACTCCGATAGAAGCATGTGGGCCTGACAGACTTATTTATGAGTTAGTCGGGTATGTAGTAATGTATTAGTACGGTACCCCATGCAAGTAGACAAGTAGTGTTAGGAACACGAGAAGTAGTCAACTCCATACTAAGGACAGTGATGTAGATTACCTCGAAGATGGACGAGAAGAGCCGCAGTTAAACCAACGGGCTAGAGAAATCAAGAACCTTAAACACAGAGCAGTAGACAGTATACAGTGAAGACAGGGAAACCTTTCAAGGACGTGAAACCGAAGGAAAGAAACATGGAAACCCATTATGGACTAATAGTATGTAGAATCCTCATAAGGATTGAGCAAATTCTTGCAATCCAGAGGAAATCTACCAGACAACGTGGACATAAACGCGTGACTACGAAATGATGAGAGACAAAGCTAATATACTAGCAGATACCTTACTTAAGGAACAATGGACTTGGAATGTACCACTCAAATGATAATTCGCTCATCTTATCCGTTGGACTCATTAGATATTAGTTGTTGAGAGTTTACGCCTCTGC
The DNA here is from genome assembly GCA_023374045.1 of Limonium bicolor. Taxonomy (NCBI): domain Eukaryota; kingdom Viridiplantae; phylum Streptophyta; class Magnoliopsida; order Caryophyllales; family Plumbaginaceae; genus Limonium; species Limonium bicolor. The sequence continues at coordinate 2,204 of JAIOTZ010001570.1, read as the reverse complement.
ACTCTGTAGGACTGAGTGTTTTGGTATTGCACTTGGGCAGTTATTAATCTAGTGGGAATACAGAAAGATGCAATGGATATCAACACGAGTGTGTATCAAAGAACTACAACAGTGTGTTACTCCGGAACAAAACCACCAGGAGACAAGGATGACAATCATCATCTCCGTGGACATGTAGGCTGGTACGTCTTAGTATTACAAAGACGAGTGCAAAGAGCACTAAGTACTAACAATAGCCAGTGTCATATTACACCTCAAGCTGAAAATCAGTGAGAGAAGACACACGCATGTATGCTAGTGATCCAAATGAGAGGATACACATCAATGAAAGGAGGCAAATTGAGCCTATGTTCATGGATTTGCACCTCAATACGGATTTAGTGGACCCATTAGAACAAATTCGGGAGAGAGCACAAATAGTTCAGTGCCTCACCCTTTATATATTGTGGATCCGGAAGGGCTAGAGTCATACCCGTCTCTCTGATATGAGGATAATCCACGAGTTGGTGAACTCTATGAGAGCCAAGTATCCAGCGCTCCTTGTTGAGCGGCTGTTGTATACTTGTGGGGTACGGGGGCGTAACCCTTTTTAAGGGGGGTAGAGCCTCTTGGCTGTGCATGTGTGTGCACTGAGTTTTGTTGTTTCGTATGCGGGGCATACAGTAGTTTGTGGTATGCGGGGCATACGAGGTTTGTTTATTGTTTGTTTCGTATGCATGGCATACAGTGAATTGGTGGTATGCGGGGCATACGAGGTTTTGTTGGTTAGGTTTGATACGCGGGGCGTACGTTGTTGGTTTGTTTGTGTGTGATGTACACTTATTTGTACTTATCTTATGAGATACCTGTTTGAATTATGTATATACACCCATGTGTGTAGTACTTTTCTTATGCTACTTGTGATATATATATATTTATGTTGCTTTGTAGAATGATTACATATGGTATCGCCTAGATAAGAAATGAATCATTAGATATGGAATGTGGAAGGATGGTATTTTATGGACACCTCGGGGAGGTTGTCAGGGTTTGTAAAATTGATAGGAAATAATGGTGCTGATGGATCACCTATTTCCATATATGATTGAATTAACACCACAAAGTGATGGCTATGTGCTGTATAAGTGCAATACAATGTGTGTAAATGATATATCACAAAGATATACATTTTGGGAATAATGGATAGTTATATATTTATATACATACATATTTGATTAAGCGACTTCGGGACGAAGTCTTTTTAAGGGGAGTAGATTGAAAAACCCCAAACTAATAAAACATGGATTAAACATCTAATCACATTAATAAAGGCCTAAACATGCCTTAAAAGTCAATTGAGAACAATAGTGGTCAACACAAAGCAAGATATTGCACCCTTTGACTCTTTAGGGTAAATAAATACCCAAATGAATTCTTAGGACCTAAAATTTTCTCCTAAGCTTATTAACACATAACTAAACATATTACAATTGTTGGAAAACACTTCAACATAGAGAACAAACATTTTCATGCTTCAAGGTCAAGAAGGGCAAAAATGTGCTCTAAGAAAACCTTAAAGGTATAATGACCTCTATTTCATATAAACATGGATTCCTAAGATCAAATATCATGTAAGGAACACAACAAAACATTTCTCAAAGAAAACCAAGCTCAGAAACACCTTGCGACACAAAATATGCACTAAAACACCTTAAAGCACGTTTTTGTGTAATTGCCTTCTAAATTGGTTTTTAATGGGCTTATAGGTTATAATTACCTTTAAATATGCTAATATATTCTACTATAACATATTAGCATTCCTAATTCAAAGTTTTCAAAAATAATAATAATTAGGCATTTAATAATGAATAGTACCCAAAATTAACATTTAATTACAAAATCAAATTACAAGTCAACACATCTCCCTTGGTCTTGACTATGTTAGGCGGCCACATGGGGCCATCTCCCATGCTGATTTCGCATTTGCAAACACATGGAACAAGCTTCCAACACCATTCCATGATTTAAGGAAGCTACTTTTACCTTTCTTATACAATAATCTAAATATTACTTTGGCTCCATGATTGATTGAGTCCCCACGTGAGAGAGACTCTCTTTCCTCTACAATAATCAATGCCACCCATCCATGGTGACTCATCAGACACTAAGTACATTAAACAAAGCAAAAATGTGCTTTAAGACAATTTGACCTATCTCTCTCATTT
>JAIOTZ010001569.1:0-31646 GCA_023374045.1 Limonium bicolor | reverse complement strand
GTCGGGTAATGGATAAGTCTCACAGTCTTGAGAAATCCATTGCGTTCTCACCCAGGTTAGGAAAACTCTCAGGTATCCTAGTATAGATACGCCACCTAACCGTCCCACCTCTCGATAAACCCTAGCTTGTGGATCTCAATCTTTTCCTAAGCACATCATGTGCAGTTTCATTCTAGATCCACTATTAAATACAGGGGTATAAAATCCTCCTATGCCCTTACCCAAAGCTCTACACTCATTCACTATGGCAATTTGCTCATCTAGGGTTAAGAACTCTCTGAGAAGCATCATGCCCGGTCTGATCACATGACACAACTCACTAGGGTACTTCCGTCTTTCTTCCACAGGTCTAGGTGATCTCTGTCTTGTAAGTGTGGGATAGCAGATGTCGAAGTCTCCTAAGAGGTAAAAGGTTTCCTAGATAAGTGGTTTGTCTAAAGCGGTAGTTAAAACACACATTCATGCTAAGGTAAAGCGTTTAACACCCAGTCATGTTCTCATACAATGGTTAAGGTTTCAAATACTAACCTTCACCGCGCTGGGTACTAGTACTAGCGGCCGATGCTCCCGCTGCATTCAGCACACGGTTTGCCCAGCGGGTTCCTCGGTTCTGGTTCTGCTGCTGTGGCCTGCTGCTGTTGTCCCCTCTGAGCTTGGGGCGCCGGCCCCCTCTGGCCACCTCGAGCTCCACCTCCTCCAGTAGGTGCGCTCTGAGTCCCCTTCTACGGGCGGTACGCTCGGCTCTCTGGATTAGCAAATAACTCGAACGACCTGTGGCCCTTCTTCCACAATGGTGGCAGTTTAACGCTTGCCCGGTGCAGTCAACACCCGGGTGGTCTTTACCACAGCGCTTGCAGTGAAAGTGGCGCTGGGGTGCAGAACCTTTATATCATATCACACTCAGATTAACACATGGATGGTAAGGATAGTATAATACACATCTCATTCATAAGGCTAGATCGCTTACCCTTAGGGGGTACAGTTCTAAGAGGCTGGGCATCGTAGGTAGGCCCGGTCAGCATCGAGACCTTCCTTTGCCCTTCTGGCTGGCCTGCTCCTTCTTCTTCTCCTTCCAGGAGAACTTTTTCTTCTGGGATCGTCAAAGTGTCAGGAATAGCAGGTATAAAAGCAGGCAGCAAGTAAGTAATTTAAATGGATTAAATAACTTAAAGGTGGATCTTACTTCCAACTCTTGCTGCCTCCGCTTCTAGCCGCAACCTCCGCCTCTTTCTCTGGGGCCTTACGTTTCTGCCCCTGGCCGTCCTCCCGGCTGTTCACCAACAGCTCGGTCCGGGAAGCAGCTCGTAGCTAGCATTCCTACAATGCATCAATGAGTTCCCCAACTTGTAATAATTCAAACTGAGTTAAAAGGTATACCTGTCAATTTTACCTGAATCGTAGCGTATAAGGCAGCGCCCATGGCGGCCTTGATCGCATATCTCAACCCGCCTCTAAACTTCTCAACTTTCACAGTATCCGAATAAACCACTCCTAGGACAAAGTCCAAGAGCCCAATAAAAGAGGAGTAGTACTGATCTACTGTCATACTACCCTGCTTCAGGGCCTCAAACTCTTCCCGCTTCCTCTGCTTCAAATGAGCAGGATAGTACTTCTCTCTCAACAGTTCCACAAAACCTGTCCATCCAAAACCTTCAATAGCAATGTAATGCGCCTTCACGGACCTCACCAAGTGCTGGCGGCGTCCCTCAGATGAAAGGCCGCTATGCCGACCCGGTGCTCAGCAGGCACGTGAATGGCGTCGAAGGCCTTCTCATGCTCAATGATGTATCTCTCTAGGACGGTGGGGTCAGCTACCCCGTCATATGTAGGTACACGTGTGTCAGCAACACTCTTGAGCCAGTTCGGCTCTCTAGGTGCGGGTACGGGTGGGACTACTGGTGGTGCTCCTATCTGGACACCTCCCATCAGGGCTAACTGAGCAAAGACGGCCGCTACCGTCTCAGTAACGCCCACGGCTGGGGCCTCAGGAGGTCCTCCTCCAGGCCCGCCGCCTCTTCCACCACCTCCCCTGCCTCTGCCACCTGATCGTCTTCCGGAAGACATCTGAAGAATTCAGAATCAAAGTCCGCCCTTGGTATAAGTATTGTACTTATCTCAACCATAACCTAACTCAAATCATTTACAACTATCTACTTGGTACTGGTGTGTATAACCTAAGCTCACGGTACTTAAACTACTATCTTGTAATCAGAGCGGTACTCCGCTCTGATACCACTTTTGTAACACCCCTACTAATCCGGCTCCTAATAATCCTATAATGTCGCACATAATAAATATATCGCAGCGGTAAATAACAGACTGTCGCTCTAATGGTGTCACAGTTATCACTCGCCCATACGGGTGATAACGAGTTACCTGATAATCAACATGCGAAACGTATTCCCGCAGTGACCACAAGAGATAGATAGTAGAACTTAAACAATTTAAAACTAATCCAACAATAACCAATTATTACATACCGTACTGGTGAGCATCTAAACAAATCCACCTCGGTTTACACAACCCGAGTCCAAACGTCATCAGTATTAAACCGTACCAAGTCTTAACCAACAACAATATCACAATAGTCGCGCCTCGCGTCGACCCACCAGCTACTCTCCTGCAATAAAATGGTTTGTGGTATGGAATCAGCCCCTGCTGAGTATGTTATCACATGCCCCGTCATGCCCCCAAAGACCCCTCATTTATTTGGTCGAGAACATGAGGTTCGTTACATGCAATACCGTTTTAATATTTAAAACTGTAAAACAATAACAGTAATATCCATCAATAACACAACCATCAACACACAATAATATAACCACAAGTATAACCACAAGTATAACCAATGAACAAACAAAGCGGAACAACGAGAATAACAAACAAGATTAATTCTCGTCCATGGTGTAGAAACCAAAATGTTCGCCACAGTACAAGTCTCAATTGTATTAATTGTTCAGTTATACTAGTGACATGTCTCGTTAAGCGACATGTCTCTAGTTACCCAATATATTATGGCGGGTCCCATGGCAGTAGCCACTCCAACGGTAGAGTCTCCGACCAACGAGCCATTCTAGCTCACGGGAAATTTCTTGATACTTGCGGACCCGTACGCGGACATCCTGGTATCGTTTTGTGATCACAGCGCGCACCAAGAGCCACATCCTCTGGCTTTACTAACTTTCCATTAATTAATTATACCATCACATCGCATTACCATTTTTTTCCTAACACAGCAGACTAAGATCATTAGTCTAATCCGGAGTCTGTAAACTCGGGATGCAGTGTTAGATACGAGGGCGGCGTATAGAAAGGCCAATGCTCCGTATAAAGTCTTGGATAATATGTATATGTTATTATCCTAGTGCTACAACGTTTACTTACGTTCCTTATATTTCATATAAGATAGCACCATAGCCTAGTTCGTTTCATATATATAGGTTCATATATACGAACCAATACTGTTAACTCAACAACAGTAAATAATAAGCAGCTATAAATATACAATTCATGCATATTATTAACACATTCAGACAAACAATCTTATCACATATCACAAAGAAGTCTAAACTGAGGAAGCCCTCAGAGACAATCAGAGACACATAACAACATACCGTTCACCCTGATGTATTACGGTGGAGTATGAATCAGCAAGATCCTATGCTCGTGTGTCGTCTCTAACAGTCTAGACAATACATAATGCTACTGATTAGCATCCCGTATAACAAACAATTCTACGGTACCCCGTACCGTTACTAACACCTCCCGGTTAACCCCCCGTTATTAACTGTCAATGTTTGTCGGGTTTTAGGTTTAACTCGAGATTGGAAAAGTGTTATATTACATGCATAGTCTTGTCTTGTATATTAATATACTTATTGTTGAACTTGTTATCGCATGTAACTTAATGTTTGTTGTACATCATATAGTTTGTTTCTATATTGCATGTATGATTCTTTGTCATGCATTATACATCTCACCTAAGTATTTATTTTCAAAGGTTTGTCTCTTTTCTCTTTTTTTTTTAAGTTTCAATGTGGTATTATTCATATGTAAACAATACTTTCAATTACATGAATCCTTATTATCATATGTACACTCCTAACATTAGAATTCCATACCAATGTTTGTAATTCTTTTTTCCTTTTATCATATGTCATTTTAATTATGAAAATACATGGTCATTAAACCACATTATATTTCCCACCTTAACATATATTTATTTATATTCATGTATTATGGAACTATTTCTTATATGGTAAGTCTTAATAATATATATTCATTCTCTTTAATGAATACCTCTTAATTATTAATGTTATAATTCTTATAACATCAAAACCATATTATAAATTCCATTTAAAAATGTTAATAGTTCCGAACAGCACTTATGTTCTTAAATATTTACAAAATCCACCACATAATTAATATAATGTTACATTATAGTTATGTAACATATATTATGACATTTATGTCATTAAAACAATTATAACATATAGTTGTAAATTGTTTTAAAATACCAAACAAACCCTTATATTGTCGGTTTTCAAAATAAACCACTAAACTTCTATAAATCACGAATCGACCTCAATTTTATTTCATTGTTTCATTTATAACATATACCTTATATTATAATCCTTAATCCTTAAAAATAATTATAACCTATGGTTATAATTTTTAAATACCGAACAGACCCCTAGGACTGTTTTAATTAAATTCCCACCACCAAACTTTGTATATTACCAAATCTTCCAATTTATAATACATAGTTTTCTAATTCCATTAAAACCATATTTACATATGTCTTTATAAAACCTTATATATGAAGTGGGGTTCCACCACACGGAGTATCCAAGTGGCTAGCGGAGAGTACATACTGCCTGCAAAGACAACTGAGGGGACTCTCTCCGACCAAATCCCCTTCCGACTCCAACGAACGGACCCTTGCGACAAGAAAGCCATACCACGGACAGACTACAGAAGAGTGATCGCCTCCGAGGCAAAGCAAGACCCTCTCGAGAGACTGGGGTAATTATTCTAAAAGAGGGTAAAGTTATCGAAAGCCTTGTATGTTGAGAATATTCTAGAATAATGTAGGCCCACAGAAACGGTTATACACTATAGGAGAGCCTATAAATAAAAACCATAAGCTATGTAATTGGATACGCTTTTATCAATACAACACTTGGAGCTTTCTTTGCAATCTCAGTTTGAGTGCGAGTTCCATACCATCTCATTTGGCGCCGTCTGTGGGAAACGAACGTCGAAAGACAACCACGATCCAATCCACAAGAGTCACGTTTCTTGTCTTTCGTTCGACCATGGCACCACGATCAAGCAAAGGGAAGGGGAAGATGGCTGCAACCGGGGAAAGCTCGTTCTCAAAGGAAGACCTCACCGATCTGATGAGGAGTTTTGCGCAAGAGGTTAATGAGAAGATCGCTGAGAACAATGAACGATTCCAACAGGAACTGACAGATAGAGATCTGGAGCACCAGAAGAAGATCGACGAGATGGCGAGCGTAATCGAGAATCTGAAAGCAAAGAACGGATCAAAGAGTGAAGAAAGCCGGAAAGAGAAGTCACCACCGAAAGATGCAGAGGAAGACCTCGTCGACATGTCACTGTATCCCTTCACCGAAAATATTCGGAAGGCGAAGCTTCCACCATTCTTTGTCGCTCCGCCAATAGAGAAGTACGACGGAACCGGAGATCCCGCTCAACATATCAAGAAGTTCATCTTCGATGAACACTCAAGGGATCAGTTCCCAGGCACTCTGCAATTTGTTTCCGGGAACACTTACTAAAAGAGCTCTAAATTGGATCTCCTCTCGGAAACCTCAATCCATCTCAAGCTTCAAGCAACTTACAGAGGAATTTCAACTTTACTTTGCAGCAAGTAAAAAGATCCAGAAAGATACGATCGAACTGATGGACATCAGGCAGAGAAGGGGAGAGACGGTGAAAGAATACAGCGAGCGCTTCCATAAGCAAGTGGCTGAAATAGACGATGTGGATGAGAAGATACTGGTGAAAGCTTTCGGGAATGGATTGGCAAATCCAAGGTTGGCAGGGAAAATTGCTACCAAAGCACCGCAAACTCACGGAGAGTTAGAAATGCTGCACGATTTCTTGAAATCGGAGATTGCGGAAAATAAGGCGAGAGAATTGGCCAATAGTTTCAGGCCGCCTAACGAGAAGAAACAAGGAGGAGCGTTGTCTGTTGGCGCGAGTTATGGGGAAACATCTGCTTCGAAGCCTTGGGGAGCAAGGTACAGGCCGTATGGGAAGGATCCAGTCACGCCTTCCCATACTGGAGGCAAGACGACATATGGAGCAAAAGTTATTACTATCGCTCCAGGAAGGTACGCAGCCGCAGTAAGGGAAGGCTATCTTCCCCCCCGAAGAAGCCTGCCTCAGGAAAACACATTGGCGTATTGTGAATACCACGGACACTTCAACCACAGAACGACCAATTGTGTAACATTATCAAGAGAACTGAACAAAATCGATGAGCAAAAGAGGAAACAAGAAAAGCAGAGACAGGAAGCTTCCAAACAGCAAAAGAATAACCGACTACCAAAACCGATCTCGTTACGGGCATAACGGGGTGGCATGAGGAATGAGGATCACCCCGAGCTAGACCATAGCAAATCTTTCGATTTTGGGGTCATAACTGGTTTGTTCTCAAAAAGGGGCCATTCACGGCAAAAGAAAAGAAAAGGCACGTACACGAAGTCCATGAGAAGCTACCGGAGAAGAAAGTCCAAAAAAGGGAACCCTTACCACCTATCTACTTCACGGAGGAAGACGAGGTGGGAGTCTACTACCCCCACAATGACCCCCTCGTCATTCGAGCTCAAATCAATGATAGGATGGTGGGAAACATCCTTGTCGACAGCGGAGCGGGGGCAAATGTGATCTCCTTGGCGGCGTTCCGGAAACTGGAAATCCCGGATGAAAAGGTCAAGCCATTTACTGCTACTTTCGGAGGGTTCATTGGAGGAATCACGGCTCAGGCCAGCGGAAGTATCGATGTCACAATGACGTTAGGCCAAAAGGATGATCGGAGAACAGAAAAAATAACCTTATATATCATGCGAGATCTGTCCGGGTACAACGTCTACTTGGGGCGACCCGGGATCAATGCTTTCGGAGCTGTCTGTAGCACCTATTACCTCAAGCTCAAATACTTGACAAGGGGCGGAAGGCTGGTATCCATCCCCGGAAGCCAGAAAACAGCAAGGGTGTGCGAAGTACGGATCACCGAGGACTTTCCGGAAGAGGACGTAGTCAAAGAGGTCGGCTCCAGTCGAGAGTACGGAGAAGGAGAAGCCAGAGCACGGATGCCTGGAGAAACCTCCGAGAAGGTAGTGGTACCGGCGGAACAACCAAAAGAGGTACCCCTGAACACCGATCCTTCTAAATTTTTCAAAATTGGAAATGCTTTTCACCATGATGAGCAGATTCGCTTAATGAGATTTTTGGAAAAAAGAAGAAAGACATTCGCTTGGAGCCCAAAGGACATGCCCGGAGTGGACGCCAGCGTTATCCAGCATAACTTGAACGTCGATCCAAAGGTTCCCGCCATCCGACAGAGGAAGAGGATTGTAGGAAGAGAAAGGGACGAGGCTGCCCGGCGGAGGTCGAAAGATTGCTGGAAGCCGGCTTTATTAGAAAAGTTTTTTATCCAAAATGGCTATCAAATGTAGTTTTGGTTAAAAAGGCAAATGGAAAATGGAGGATGTGTGTGGATTTCACAGATTTGAATAAAGCTTGTCCGAAAGATTTCTACCCTTTGCCTTCCATAGATAAGCTTGTAGCGGCAACAGCACAGAGTAGCGTGATGAGCTTTTTAGATGCGTTCTCTGGGTATAACCAAATAATGATGAACAAAAATGACCAAGAGAAAACATCTTTTGTCACCTCAACCGGTATTTTTTGCTACAAGGTCATGCCGTTTGGATTAAAAAATGCAGGAGCAACCTTTCAGCGAATGATTGACGAGGTATTTCGGGAGCAGTTGTCTCGAAATGTGGAGGCATATGTGGATGATATAGTAGTGAGAAGTGATTCTATAGCCCAGCACATGAAAGACCTTGAGGAAACCTTCAATACCCTGGATAAATACAAGATCAAGTTAAATCCTGAAAAATGCGTCTTCGGGGTCACCCGAGGGAAGTTTTTGGGGTTTATAGTCGGACAGAGAGGAATTGAGGTTGATCCGGAAAAAACCCAAGCAGTCCTCAACCTTCCGCAGCCAAGAAACATTAAGGACGTACAAGCCCTGAATGGAAGGCTCACTGCTTTAAGTAGATTTTGCTCCAAGCTCCAGGAAAAATCTATTCCATTTTTTAATACCCTCCGGAAAAATAAAAAATTCCAGTGGGATACGGAGTGTATAGACGCCTTCGAACAAATCAAGAAAATGCTTCAAGAGCTTCCGAAGCTTGGCGTTCTGACACCAGGCCAGGATCTATTCTTATATATCGGTCTCGGAATGGGCGGTGGCAGCGGTCTTAGTCATGGAGGAGGAAAAGAAGGAAATCCCAGTCTATTTTACCGGAAAGATCTTAACCGCTGCGGAGACAAGATATTCCAATATCGAGAAAGTTTTGTTTGCTCTTGTAATCGCATCCAGAAAACTGAAACCATACTTCCAGTCGCACCGAATCACCGTCCGAACTAATTGGCCCTTAAAACAAATCACCAATAACCCGAACGCCTCCGGAAGGATGATTACTTGGACGGTGGAGCTTACTCAATTTGAAATCCATTATGTTCCTCGGACAGCAATAAGAGCCCAAGCCCTGGTTGATTTTATCACCGAGGCAAGTTTCTTCTGTCAAGAAGAGCGGGAAGTCCCGTATAAGATGTGGGTGGATGGAGCTAGGTGTAAAACCGGTGCGGGGGTTGGGGTTGTGATCCAGACTCCCGATGGAAGGAAAATGAATCATGCGGTAAGGTTGGAATTCGAAGTAACAAACAATGAAGCAGAATACGAGGCATTAGTACAAGGACTGGAAGTAGCCTGTGCTCTGGGGGTGACGGAGCTGGAAATACAATCTGATTCCTTGCTTGTGGCAAGGCAAAGTGAGAACATCTTCGAAACGAAGGAGGAAAAATTGAAACTTTACTTAATAAAAGTACAGGATCTAAGGGCAAGTTTTCGAAATGCAATCTCCGACATATATCCAGAGACCAAAACTCGGAGGCCGATGTACTGGCTAAATTGGCAAGTATAGCGGAAGGAATACCGGAGGAAGTACAGCTACAACTAAAGAAACTCCCGAGTATAGGAGAGACGGAGACAATGGCAGTTGAAATAACCGATTTAAGCGAATCATGGATGACTCCCATTGTCCGGTATATCCAGCAAGGGACACTACCAGAGGAAGAAAAAGAGGCCAAAACAATAAAAAGAAGGGCAGCATCGTTCTTTTTCGAAAATGGCCAGCTGTACAAGCGATCTTTTGGCAGACCATCGCTGAAGTGTTTGACAGAAAGTCAAGGACTAGAGCTTGTCAGCGAAGTCCACGATGGGGTGTGCGGCAACCACCAAGGAGGAAGGGCGATAATGCATAAAATATTAAGGATGGGCTACTTTTGGCCGACAATCCAGAAGATGTGCGGAGACTATGTCAAAAAATGTGTGCAGTGCCAGTTACATGGTCCAAGGGTTGGAAACCCGCCTGCGGAGATGAAATCTATCACCTCTCCGATCCCTTTTGCGAAATGGGGATTAGATATCGTCGGACCATTTCCAGAGGCTTCTCCCGGAAGGTATAGATACTTGTATGTGGCGGTGGACTACTTCACCAAGTGGGTGGAGGCTCTTCCGGTAGTAAATAAACTGCGCGAAAGACAGAGGAGTTTGTTTGGAAGAACGTCGTATGTCGGTTTGGTATACCGAGGGTAATCATAACGGACAACGGTGCGCAGTTCAATTGCAAGAGCTTTAGGGATTTTTGCGAAGAATGGAAGATTGACCTGAGATTCGCCTCTGTAGCTCATCCACAAGCGAATGGCCAGGTAGAAAATACAAATGGACAAATCGTAAAAGCTCTGAGAAGAAAGTTGGAAGGAAAAAGAGGAAGGTGGGCGGAGGTTCTACCGCAAGTCCTATGGGCTAACAGGACGACTGTCAAGGGGCCAACCGGAGAAACCCCTTACAGATTGACGTACGGTCTGGAAGCGGTGGTACCCGCAGAAATCATGATACCGTCAAAAAGGATTGAAGGGTACGAAGAAGAAGAGAACGATGAAGGCATCCGAGATGAGTTGGACGTCTTGGATGAAAAACGAATGATCGCTGACTTAAAAATCAAAATGACAAGTTGAGAATCGAACGTCATTTCAATAAGAAGGTAAGGGAACGGTCTTTTTCCGCAGGTGACTTGGTACTTCGGGAAGTAAAACAGCCAGCGAAATTACAACCTCAGTGGGAAGGCCCATACATCGTTCAAGCTAAGACTGACCGAGCATCTTATAGGCTCCGAAATATGGACGGAGCGATTTGCCCATTCCTGGCACGCTGAATGCCTCAAAAAATTCTATGTTTAATATCTTTTTTCAGCTGCAGGTTAATGAATTGTTTGGTGAAAAGCACAGGAATAATCTCATACGGATGTCCGACGATCGCAAGCAGTGGCAATAAAGCATTTTGCTTAATGGTCTCAGTTATCTTGTTTTCAAAACGTTTTACCTCCGATAATAATGTATAAAGTTTTCAGACAAAAACAAAAAACATCGAAAAACAATTTTTCTCTTTAAAAAAACAAGGAACAAAGAGTTTTTAAAAAAAGACAGACAAAGAATGTATCCGACGATCTCACCATAAGCAATGGTAGAGTGTTTTGTATCCGACGATCTACCATCAACGATGGTAGTGTATTTCATCCGACGATCTCGCTGTCTTACTGCCAGTAGAGTGTTAAACCGACGATCTCACCGACTCGAAGTCGGTAGAGTGTTAAACCGACGATCTCACCATGTGTACAGTGGTAGAGTGTGAAAGTGTAAAAGTGTAACTAAAAGGTTACCGAAAAGAAATCTTCACAAAAAATGAAAGGCAGCTTAAAGATTCTGCATTAGTAAAAGTCTCCGACTTTCGGGAGACCGGTCGCTCCGGTCATACCCGAAAGGTCTGGTTGGTCTATTATAAAAAAAAAGATGTTATTTACAACACAAAGTACTCCGGAACAAAATATGTGATGACTATAACAAAAAATGAGCAAAAAAAAAGTTATAATGCAGGCCCTGCAGGATCTTCCGCAAGCTTCTCAGATTCTTGTGACCGCTTCTGAAGGGTTGAGGTGCTTCCTCCGGAGTCTTCCTTTTGCTCACCTACCGGAGTAAGGCCGACGTTACTTTGGCCCCGAGCAACGGCTGACGCCATAAAAGACGGGACGAAGCACGTGTTCCCTGCGGGTCGTGAGAACCTCGCCAACTCTTCGTAATATCCGGTGGAGCGAGCAAGAGCCTCAAACTCTAAACTTTCGTAAAGGGCTTCGTCCACGGATTGTTGCTTCTCGGAGAAGAACTCCGATACAATACGTTGGCCCTCTCCAGCAAGCTTGCGACATTGGGAAGAAAGTGTCTCTTTAAGACCTGAGACAGTGCGGTCCTTCGTTTGAAGTTCCGACTGCGTCTCTTTAAGAGCCCCCTTTAACTTCGCAACCTGGCTCTCGTAGGAGGAAGGACTCCGGTATCGTTCCTCTCCGACTCCGAAGTGATTAACGAAGCTTTGAGGCCAGACACTTTTTAAGCCAAAAGTCGGAACTTCTGGCGACCTCCGATGAAGGACTTGGATTTTCTGCATAAAATACAAAGGATAAGCAAGAGCAAAAGAAAGAAAAAAGAGGAAGCTTTCGATAAATATGAAGATTACCGGAAGCCTTTTTTTCTGAGCTTCTAGCTCTGCCTCAAGTTCTTCGAGAGCGGCCTCCGCAAGTTTTTCCTCTCCGATTCGAGGCCGGCTTGGAGATCATTTTGTTTGGCCTCAGCCGCTTGCAAGAGTTGGTCCCTTTTTTCCAACTCGACTCAAAGGAAGACCGAAGATCCTCGGTAGATTTCTGGATTCTTCAGCAACCTTCCGGAAGTCTCCAGCTTCCTCTTCCAACACCCGCTTCTGGTCGTCAAAAGAAGCCTGCAGCTTGTTGATAGCATCCTCTTGTCGATGGATGCAGCTTCTTGAAGTTCCTCCCGGAGGCGGCCTTTTCGCTTCAAATTGAGCCTCCGTTTGTGCAAACTTCTTGAGCCTTGGCCTTTTCTTCATCGCCTTCTTGTATCTCTCCGCCGGGCCCCATGGTAGCGGATGGCTTGGGAAGAATATTGAGACTGGGTCTCAACACATTGGGCCATTGCCATGGCCTAAAAGAGGCAAGTAAATAAAAAAAGGGTTACAAAATAAACAAAGAAGACAAACCTGAATTAAAGCACTCCAGAGGCGCTCAAAAGCCCTCTCTCCGGAAGAGAGTGACGGACGATGGCGTCAGCTACCCTCCCCAATCCGAAGTTTTTGTTTTAAGGGAGTCGGATGAGAGCCTGGGGCAAAAATGCCATTGTCATTTTGGCCGCCTTCGCAGCGGTAGACCAGAAGGCCTTGTACCTCATTCCACGAACAAATGGAATGCGAGGAACCGGATTTCCTCGGTGATAGCCCCAGTCCAATTTTGAAGAAGGACCGCAGACCGAAGGATCAGCCCGCGGTGGAGGAGAAGATCTGTCGTCGCATGCTTGCTCCTAGCTCCGGACGGAGGAGCCTCCTGAGAAGGGGCGTCGGACGAATCCGAGGAAGAACTTTCCTCCGCACTAACCTCGGCAATCCCTTGCCTTTACCAGGCGGGATCTCGCGGGCCTTTTTCTCTCCGGAGCACCACCTTCCTTAATCGCAACGCCCTGCACAGGTCGTCGCGCCCGTTCAGGCTCAGGGTCTGCGGAGGGCGGAACAGTGGCTGCGAAAGGCAAAACCATAAGTAATCAAACAAAAACAGAGTAAAAGCAAAAGAAGGACAAAAAGGGGCTGCGAAAAGGTATACCGGTGGAAAAAATGGAATCGGTATTTTGAGTTAAAGCTTCGTCTACGCAAAAAAAGCCATGCAGATCAGGGAAGAGGGATGATGTGGGAGTTAAATCCACATCTTTCTTAACTCTGCCCGGACTACAGGCAGGAGTAGATACGGGAGTACCTGTTTCTGGAGGGACAGCAGCAAGGGGACCGGTGGAACCAGTTTCGGTAACAAGCTTTTCCCTTCGTACTAACTTTATTTTTGACTGATCAACTTTTTTGGGCCCTTCGGGGGCTTTCCTCTTAGTACCAGTGGTTTGCTACCGGAAGGACTCCGAGTTTTTCCACCGGAGGAGGCAGGGGGCTCCTTTTTTCTCTTCGGTGGCCCTATAGTCAACAAGCTCCCAGTTGTATCGAAGAGGAAAATTTTCCACCCGATTGAACAAAAGCTGCGGTACAAACATAAAGTAAGAAAAACAACCGAAGACTAATAAAGTAAGAAAGCCACAAGGAGAATACGTACGGTCAATCTTCGCCGGGTTTTGTTCAACTTCTCTTCGGAGAGAAAGAATGTGATGGGGTGGAGCGCAGAAGAAGTCAGCTTCTTAAGTATATCTCTAATTGGAGACGAATTTGCGGAAGAAGGTAGCGGAGCGGCAAGTTGCCCCTTAGCTATGTCTCCGATATGGGAGACTCTGATACAAGCCCCCCTCGGCGGATAAAAAACGAACCAATTGGAGGACCAGCCGCTCTCCAGGATCGCACGTTTGAAAGAAAGAATACCCGGACACGGCCAGGACGGAGATGTCCTCCTCCGTGGTAGTAGTGTTCACCCTGGTAGTGAAGAAATTTACAAACTCCCACGCATCGGGAGTAATGTCGTCTCCGCACAGACAGAGAGGAAGGCGTGCAGACAGCCTAAGGCATTGGGGTTCAGGTGGGCAAGAGTGCATCGCCGGCGGGAAAGGAAGCCAAGAACAAAAGGATGCGGGGGGAAGCGTAGGCCGCGGTGAAGATGCTCCCGATACACCCGAAACCGTCCCCGAAGTAGTTGAAAGGGTGCGCCGTCGGCTCTCGGCACGTGAATCTTCGACCCCAGTGGGACTTGCACGCCCTTCATAAGCTTTTTCTAATCTCTCACGGTAAGACTGGAGCCGGTGCCCTGGCGAGGGTAGTCCCCGCCAATATCTTCAGAAGGGATAGCAGGATCTCAACAACACACTTTTCCCCGTCAGTGAAAAGTGTCGATCCCGCCGGCGTCAGAGCAGAGGAGCCTGAGTTTGACAGAGCCATTGCGAACAGAGGAAGCCAAGGAATACAGGCGAACAAGTAGGAGGAAGAGTACAAAGGAGAATACGCAAGACGAGAATCAGGGGATTAGGGAGCAGGG
Source organism: Limonium bicolor (assembly GCA_023374045.1). Classification (NCBI taxonomy): domain Eukaryota; kingdom Viridiplantae; phylum Streptophyta; class Magnoliopsida; order Caryophyllales; family Plumbaginaceae; genus Limonium; species Limonium bicolor. Next base: position 17,250 of record JAIOTZ010001569.1, on the reverse strand, counting down.
AAGAAGAAGAAGGACATCCGCTGTATAGGCAAGAAAGCAAGAGATTGGAGTCACGAAGCAAGGAGGAAAATGGGGGACAAATGCGTGAAAGGTCAGGGAAGTTCGAAAGTTTGAAAGGGTAGAGAGAAGAGTAGAGGGGAGAGAACGGGCTTAAATAGGCGGGAATTGGGCACGCTCTACCAAAAAGTAATCATAGCCTACGCCTGCAAATGTGTCAGGGAAGTAGCTTCGGAACGTGAGGAGGCGGCAGTTGAAGCAAGGCACGTTGCTAAGCCTCCGCTAGGTCTCCAACGGTAGGAAATCTAAGCAGAAAAGAACAACTCCGAAGACCTCTTTCCTTTTTCCTTTTAAAAAAAAAGAGGTCTTGTGGGACTAGGAGGAACAGAGCAGAACACCAAAATTTAAAGAGAAGAAAGAGCAACAACGAAAAGATCTTTCCTTGTAGAACAAGAAAAGATCTTGTGGGACTGATGAAGTGGGGTCCCACCACACAGAGTAACCAAGTGGCTAGCGGAGAGTACATGCTGCCTGCAGAGACAACTGATGGGACTCTCTCCGACCAAATCCCCTTCCGACTCCAACGAACGGACCCTTGCGACAAGAAAGCCATACCACGGACAGACTACAGAAGAGTGATCGCCTCCGAGGCAAAGCAAGACCCTCTCCGAGAGACTGGGGGTAATTATTCGTAAAAGAGGGTAAAGTTATACGAAAGCCTTGTATGTTCGAGAATATTCTAGAATAATGTAGGCCCACAGAAACGGTTATACACTGTAGGAGAGCCTATAAATAAGAACCATAAGCTATGTAATTGGGTACGCTTTTATCAATACAATACTTGGAGCTCTCTTTGCAATCTCAGTCTAAGTGCGAGTTCATTACAATCTCAATATATATTCCAAAAATCACCAAACTATACCAAAAGGTTATAAATATTATTACAAACCTTATATTTTCCTAAATCTCGGTTTTGCCACATATGTTACCCATTTGTAACAATATCATAAAATATCTTATATTATACTTATATAATTCATATAAACTCCAAATTTAACCAAATCAACTTCTAAAAATTCCTAATAACCTAAGGTTTGTACTAAACTCCATTTAATACCCCAAGTTTTCGGAAATCACAATTTAGCCCCATCTTTTAAATCTTCTACAATTTAATACTTATCTTAATATAAGGTTGTATTTTAATTTCTAAAATTATCCAAACTTGGTCAAAGTCTCCTATATAGTCAACTTTGACATCTAATACCAAATTGGAACCAACTCTCTCGGTAATTACCAAACTTAACTTATACTTTTCTATTTTTACAATTTTGACCCAAAACTTATAAAATGTTATAATTTTTATTAAATTCATTTAAAAACCCTAAATTCCTCTAAATTAAGCTCTCGGCCTAATATTTTGTTAGTATTACCGTTTGACCCCAAGTTTAATTATATAAGCATAAATCAAACTAAATAAGCTTATAAACTTAAATTAAAATGGCCTAATGACATGGCCTTATTACAACCTTGAACTTGCAAAATAAATTACACAATAAATGTCTCAAAATATAGTATATGCTCACGGCCTCACTTGAATTTAATTTTTTTCCACATAATGTCATAATTTGACCATTATGTTAATTAAATCTCTTAAATGACTAGCTTAATTTATCTTAGTCATTTTTTTCCATTTCTAGGTCAATATAACCCATATTTATAAGTTCCCTCTCGGCAATATTAATATATGTGCTTAGAAATTATAAAATCATAAGTTTTAAGGTGTTTATACCTTGATTTGCCCTTGTATGAACTCGGCCACTTGAAGGAAAATTCACCACATCATTTAGACATGTTTAATACACCAAAACAAGATATGGTTATACTCCAAGCTTGAGCTTAACCATAAAATAATTAATGTAAGATTTAAGGCAAAAATCACCTTAAAAATGCAAGGAAACTTCAAGATGGGTTCGGCCTGTTTTAGACACACCACAAGGTGTTAAATTCATCATGTAGACATAGGAAATAGCTAGACAACAACAAGCTGCCTTGTTATTAGGTTTTACCTTGGAAAAATGCCTTAAAGAAGGGTATTTCCTTTGGATCTCGGCCACCCTTGCTCCAAATGGCTAACCAACTGATTGAACATGTAAATATGAGGATTATGAGTGTATAAACTCATAAAAATCAAAGGAAGAAAATCGGATGAAGAGTAGAGAAGCTTAAGGTATGTTTTTACCTTAAAATGAGATTTTGAGAAACTTTTGTCTCTCAACTTGCTTCAACCGAATTTGATTGATGTTCTAACCTTAAAACACTGAGAATAAGCCATAGGAAGTGATTAGCCACGAGATCTAATCATAGATGGTGAAGAGATGAAGAAAAAGAGCAAAAAACAAGCCTTAAACCATTACTTAGAAGCTTAGAAGATGGATTTACCTTCCTAACTCAAGAGCTTCGGTTGGGAGAGCTTGGGAGAGCTTGGAGGAGCTGCTTCGTCGGCTGGGATGAAGCTAGGAGAGAGAGAATGATTGGAATGGGTATTATTTGATTGAAAAAGCAATTTTGATTAGTTTATGTTTTGTTAATGTAAGATGACTCACCAAGGAGATAAGAATGGACAAGGAGTCGGCTAATGGAAGAGAAAGGAGAGGCTCTCACGGTTTTGGAGGCCACTTGGGACAATAATGAAGCCAAGGTGTATTAATTAATCAAAAGCTAAAAGGTAGCCCTTAATTTAGGGCAACATGTTGGAGTCTTGTCTTTAGTATAAGCAAGTGGCTAATTGAAGCCTCTCTTGTGGTGGCTGCCGATCTCATATGGTCCAAGGGGTCAACTTTGACCTCTTGACCATTCTTAGTCAATGTTGACTCAAGCGGGCCCCCTTTTAGGGTTTTATTAATATTTTAATATTAAATTTGTATAAATTTGTAAAATTTGGAATTAAATTCCTAATATGATATAATGTGATATAATATCATATTTAAGGTATTTATAACCTTTAAGCCCATTAAAAACCAATTTAGAAGGCAATTTCACAAAAATGTGCTTTAAGGAGTTTTAGTGCACATTTTGTGTTGCAAGGTGTTTCTGAGCTTATTTTCTTTGAGAACTGTTTTGTGTTCCTTACTTCATTATAATACTTAGAAATCCACTTTGGATCCTATCTGAGGTCATACAATCTTTATGGTGTCTTAAAGCACCTTTTTGGCTTTACCGATCTTAAGGTATTTTTGCCTTGTTGAGATCTTTTAGATTGTTCCCCAGTAATATTTAGATGTTATTAACCATCTTAGATCATTAATATCATTTAATTATTTTTAAAGGTTAGGGGTATTTCAATAGACGCTGAGTATGCCGGGCCTGGACCCTATTGGTCACTTGTCATTTTTAACCATCTTGTTTTTGGATTGGTTCCATGCTTTACCATTTTACAGATATAATAAATACTGTAACAAACATGCATAAAATTCATGACCATCCATCCAATCCAAACAGTCACAATAAATATACATAGCACAACCACACTTCATACAATACAATAACATCGTTTATTAACATCATCACGATTTACAACACTCGCCCCCCCGGGCCTTCACATATTGTTTGATTTGGTTAGCACTGTCGGGCGTCAATTAGGACAACCTGAAATATACTCACTTGGACAGTAGTCCCACATACACACAAGGTGCTCACTGCCCTGATCATCCGAAGACTCCGGGACTATTTCACTTTGCCTTTGTAAAGGCGTCCATTTAGGTGGCCAAGGGTCTGGTGCCAACGGTAGCACACTCCGCCTGACGATCTATCTAGGTTCGTTCAGGATTAACTAAAAACCCGATACGGGATAACCCAAGAGATCTCTACGCGCGACCAGCAGCCAGTGACTGTCTGGATTAAGGTACATCATCACATTCATTCACACTCCATGTTAACTTCATTAGTTAGGTAGTCAGTTACAGTTTTAATTATGGAGAACATCACTTTTTTGTTGTCTGCCCTGTGGGACTTACACATGCCTAGAATGATTCTAGGTAGTATTTATGTTCGAGTCGAAGCTCTAGAGACCGACAACGTCATGTCCCGTTCCTAACCGTTTTACTTAGGTTATAACTACATACTTGTAATACTTAGCGTAATAGTAGGTCAGGCAACGGTAACTCCAATCACGCGTCTCGCATATGTAGTTTTATATAAGTCGATCTATAGTCGAAGTAGTATTAGTCTCGTAGGACGTTCGTGCATAAATAAATAATGCAGTAAAACAGATATCCATCACACACATAATCACATACATACATCCACACAAGTTATTTATCAAACAAATCCGAGCCCGAGGAATTCCTCAGGACAACCCAGATCAAACCCCTTTACATACCGTACACCGTGTCAAGGTCGCGCTGTGTAGACCGCTAAGGCTATCGAGCGCGCACGTCTGAAGGGCGATCTAGAAATACAAGGAACGATAAGTGTCAATCCACATGACAGTATGATTCAGTATTTCCGAATAACGTCTGCAATCCCGGTACTACGCCCCCGGATTTTCAACTGTTACTAGTTAGAGTATAGTTATCTTAAAAATTCCTTACTCGTAGTAAGTGTTAATATTCGGTTTAACAAAGACGTCGGTTTCCATACGAACGTCATAGTTAACGTTTCCAACTTAGGAACTACAGTTTCCAACCGTAGTAACTAACAAGCGTTACACTTTATGTAAGTTCGTTCGTTCTCGTATAATTAATTCAACTGTTATACCACATGCATAGGTATATGTTATGACCCATAGTTGCATGAATGGTTACATTTTATAACCTATAGTTGTATGCATTCCATGCAACATTAGTTTATATCACATAGTATATTACTATTCTTTAATATACCATATCTTATACAACTTCCCAATTATGTAACAAATTGTATTTATTTAAAACCTTATGACCTTGTAGTATATAGTTATACTAACAAGTCAATATTCATTATTTATTATTATATGGTTTGTAAACCATAATATATATGTGCATGTTATTTGCGCCGGTTTACATACATGTATATATGTACATTGATTTCTTAATGAAACATGAAGCCTTATATTATGTGCATGTTCATTCCTCATCCAAGGTTTATTTAACCTTCCAAAAATCATATATTAACCATAGTATTTTATGTCATCGTATACTATAGTTTTATATCTTCATTTTGATATATATATATGTATATATATGTATGCGCTAGCATGCTAGTTTTTATAAACTATGCTTTTGACCACATACCATTATTTAGTGTTACACTTATCCTGATATCATATTGTATGATATTTTATATGTCATTAAACGTTATAACATATGGTTTTAGTAACTATTATTGTTACCTGTTAGCAGAAATATGTGACTACTTCTACCTAGGCAGTGTACCTATCGTTTTGCGGGTATAGTGATTAAGTGGGTTGTCGATCTCAGGGACCTCATTCAATTAACTGACAATTTATTTACTAACTGAGAAACTAAACTAAGAAAAACAGGAAATGTCATTTTTTTGGGTTTTAATTAATTTAATAAAAATAAATGACTCAACAAACTAACATAAAATAATAAAGCAAAAAATTAAGTATATAAGGAATTAAAAGGATAATAAAACAAACAAGCAAATAAAACAAATAACGGATTAAAAATATAGTAATTAAAAGACGCTCCCCGAGTTGTTCTGCTCACCTAATTCCTCAGATTTTATTATTAACTCTTCCCTTATAATTAACTCAGAAACTTTAATTAATTCATCAACGCCTAAGTCTAACGAACCCTAATTAATTGCCAGAACTAGCAGCAGACTAATGCTCTAGTCATTAATCAGGTTTGACTTCCTATGTCTAGTTAACTATCTCAGCTCTCGCATGTTGATTAGAAAACTACAAGAATTGTTCTAATTATTGGCCAGATAACTAAAACATATTAAGAACAGGAATCAAACTAACTATAATAATAAAGTTGTATGGAAAATTAATAAAACATAATCATCAGGAATTAGGTTCACTTCCCAAATCGGGAGACTAAAAATAAACTACTCACACATTATTTCAAAGACAAAAATAAACATTAAAACAAATATCAAATGTTATGGAATTACTAAGAATGTAACAAGAAGTAAATAACATGTAACAAAATATAATAAAGTGAGTTTAGTGAAACCCTTTTTATTTTGGCCCGGTCCGGTTCATGAATTGCCGGTTCACTCCCAGGTCGGTTCACCCCGTTATTTCACTTCCGGTTTACCCGTTCTTCTTCGTGATTCATCTATTGTCGTCTCGCCCCTGTTCTTCCTATGCTAACGAACTGGTGCTACTCCCACTCCTCGTACAGTCGACGACGAAACAGAAATACTGGAACGGGATGTGAACGATGATGGTGGCGTGGTGTTGATGTTACGACGACAACGGGGTGGTGTAGGCGGTGATGATGCGGAGGTGAGCTCGAGGCGATAGATCCGAAGAAACGACGATGGCGTGGGTTCGTATCGGCTCGATGATGACGATGGTGGCGAGTTCGTATCGGTGTGGAATGGGGATGATGGATGGTGAGGCGATGGTGGTGTTGAAGGATGATTGTATCGGTAGTGGCGGAGTGAAGATGTTGCAGTACGTCGGTGTCGATGGAGGATGACGGTGGTGCTATGTGAGGTGATGGCGTGGTGGTTATGGTGGTGCGGTGGCGAAGGCGAATGGAGAATTGATAGATGATGATGTTGTGATGGGAAGCGGGCGTCGAATGCGAAGGTTCGAGGATGAATGAACGTGATGTATGGTGTCAATGATGGTAAATGGCGTGGAGAGGCCGATGGTGAATGAAAATGGTGATGTGAATGAAGACGGAGGATGGCGGTGAGTGGCGATGTAGATGGTGAATGTCGTGGCTTGAGGGTCAGTCCGTGTCGTCCCTGGCATGTGGCGTATCTAGTGTTATCGATGTGTGTGGCGTGAAATGGAGGTGAAGGGATAACGGTGGTCGTGACGGGATGCGGTGATGGTGTCGATGAAATGGAGACGATAGTGTGGTGTCGTGATGATGGGTCGACGATGAAAATCCCCCGGCCCAGCTGATGGAGATGTGAATGCGGTATATGTAACTGGGGATGTGCACGATGTAGAAGCTGCTGTGGATGGTTAGCAGGAGTGCGATCGATTGCCCGACAGTAGCAGACTTTGTTTATTATTTTTTTTCTTCTTTTTCCCATCCTTTAATGTCTGTGCCTCTATAATATTACTCAGCCCATCTATTCCAATGTCTGCACCTACAATTTGTTGGCCCATCTTCTGTGTCGTCTGCATAAGGCCACGAGTTGAATCAATCTGGTCCCCTGCGAGAAAAGCAGCCCACGTCCATCGTCTTGTCGGTGAGTGTATGGATGTCTGCATGGCTATGTTCGATTGGGCTACCGAGTTAGCTGGCTCAAGATGGAATCCACATGCATGGTTTGTGACGGTAATATGTGATGAATCCATCATTGATGTAACTTCCATCCTGTAGCGTGAGTGTATGGCTGAAAGTACGTGGGTATAATATTGAGAAATAACTTCATTAACAGCCACATCATGATGACTCGGACATATTCAATTTGTTGAACGTGATATATGTGTATATATATATATAAGTCTAAGAGTTTTTCTGTATTTGACACATAAAATATGTCAGCTCTCATCAAAACATAAATATAAGAAAAACATATGATAAGTGTAAAATATGACATGCATTGTTATAAAAATAGGAAGAATTAAAGTCCTAAGAATGATAGATTTTCACTATCAAACTTCCTCACACTTAGCTTTTGCTTGTCCTCAAGCAAATATAGAATATGGTCTACTCTTAAGGGCCGAAGTATTGAAACTCAGGATCAAACAACTGCCGATGGAAAACAAGGAAAATGACAATCAAAAGAAAAGTTCTGCTACTGCTGTAGGTTTTCGCAAACAGTGAAAAAGAATGAAGTTAAAAGCATGGAGAAGTTAGACTATAGAAACTGAAACACAATAGTCTGGGATCCTCCACCATTTCTTTCCTCTAACCTTTGGATGACAAGGGTGTGAAGTAACACCTTATTCCGTGTTACCTTTCAACACCACATACTCATGATCAAAAACAAAAATTAACCTGCAATTAACTCTTCTTTCTCATGCAAAAACATTCTTCTTTAAGAATATATATACAGAACAAACGAATAATTGCGAATTGCAGAGTTATTCCGTAACCCAGACTTTTCTCTCTATCCTTGTAACAGTGTTGGGTCAACTATCCCAGATCCCGAGACCTTAGGTAGATAGGTTAAGGCACCCCTAAGACTTAATAACCGGATAGACGAGCCTGCTTTTGTTAGGAAAAATTTCTGATCAGCGGAGTACCTTGCCTTATCCTTTCATTCCAAACTTTCACATCATTCTTGAGACCCCAAAATAGACCAAATCAATTTTCATAATCAGCTAATCCACCAAATTTCAGTGAAAACAGATTCAATTGGGAAAAATTATACATACAAACAGCCTAGAGCAGAAAGATTCTTGAGGTGGCCATCAGGCTTGTTTTCAAACTTCTAATTTTTTTTTCGGCCACTTAAAAGAGATAATTCTTTCAAAATAAGAGGACAAACAAAAACAAATGTGGCATTAAGTGCAAATGAAAATATTTAGAAAGTACTCATACTTCCTCACACTTAAGAGGAGCAATGTCCTCATTGTTCATAATTTAACCATGAAGAGGACTTCTAAATATTGCAAACTCATCAAGGATTTTATTCTGGACAACAATGGACTGATATAAAATAACCATTAAGCATGATAGATCGTCGTAGGCTGAACACATTAAAATAAAGGAAATGGAAACTCCCCTGATATCGTAGATTGAGGAAGGTTCCCATCCTCACACTTAAGCTCGTGCATGGGGTAGTAGCCTTCCTCACACTTGCGTTCATGCAAGTGTCCAGCCTTGGGGTACATCAAACACCATGAAAAGTTTCACCTGCACACACTCACAACTACCACAAAAACGCTAAAAGCGTTGCATTAAAAGCACAGACTCCATTGCCACTATAATAAAAGAAAACAAAGTAAACCAGAAGACAAACACAAAAACAAAACATAATTTAACCACTAGGTTGCCTCCCAGTAAGCTGCCCGTCTTTATAGTCTTTGGCTAGACTCCTGTTTCGTTATCCTGGATCAAAAATAAAAGTAGACAATAGTTTTGCCAGGAAGACGAAATTAACAGTAATTAAAAGCAACGACCTGGATCAAAACAAAGCGTTACGTTGGCAAATAGAATAGGAAAGTAAGTACTCCACAAAACCTATGTTTAAGGAGATATTGCCGGTAACGTTGTTCATTCAGTCAAAGACCATGTGTGAATGGCTCTGCTTCCTCCATTCAACTAAACGTCCTCCTCCTTTTGTTGAGGCTGTTAAGGCAAGGTGGCAGTTGCTGATGACTTGTGGTAGCGGTGTTTTTCTCCTCAGATTCAAGAATATAGATATCCTTTCCGGTTGGGAGGCTGCTGGGAACTCATTTTTGCAGAAAATTACGGTAGAAGCTGTAATTTCTTCTCTTCAATGAACCTCGATCGTAACTGGTGCCACTACCGGTTCGCAGGTAAGTGCAGACAACATATCTTTCAAACTCTATTGCTCATCTTGTGTTGGGGATGGAGAGGGAGGGGAACACAATTGTTTAAATATTTGCTCCACCTCTTCTTCAATAATACACTCCTGATAGTTCCTCCATCTCTACAACAAGAACTCATAGCCTCAAAATAACTGGTACGAATCGATCTTCCTTCCTTGGAGTCACCACTGTAATCTCTTCTAGTGGCTCTCCTGACTTGGGAGGAATTCGTCGCCCTCGTGTAGATTGTTGGTTTGTTCGATTGAAATAGTAATATCCCAACTGTTTCTTCTTTGTACTGTGCATAGCCTGCTTAACTTCCCACCAATATAGCTCTCGATTGGATTGTTAGGTGGTTGATAATCCTTGACCATTCTTTGGTAGGAGGATATCTCCTCCTGCATACGCGTCCATTCCAATTCAATCAGCAATCTTCTCACTCATCTTTACCGCTTTCCATCATTACTAATTAGCCTAGTAAAACAAAACGAAAAAAGAACAAGTAAAATAGAACTAGAAATAGAAAAGAAACAAAAAACAAAACTAACTAGATAGTAATGAACAAAATATAAATGAAAGAAAATTGCTAAAATAAATAACAAATTAATAAACAAAAATAAAATAGAAACGAAAAGATATAACCGAAAATAAAATAATAGAATTAACTAAAAAATAAATAAATAAAATTAGACCACCAATAATCAAACCAAACTCTAAATCAAAATTAAAGAAAACAAATCCTAATTGAAATAAACCTAACAAAAACTAATTGAACGCAATAAAAAGTAAATCGTAAACAAATTAGAACTAAACTGAATCGTAAACAAAAAATGAAGTAGTTAAGCTAAATCAAATGTAAACTAAACAAAATAAAAACCAAAAATAAATACAAATAATCCAACCAAATAAAATATAATCCAAACAAAAGGATAAATGAAAATCAAAATATAAAGCACAAGATTAAACAAACATAACACCCAAGCATAATAAATAGAAGAGAAGTCACAAAAAGTAAAGTAAGGGAAAATAAATAAAGAAAAATCAACAAAACGCGGATGATGAAACTTATGTATGTAGGTAAGAAAATTGAAATTGTACGGCAAATTCTTAAAAATAGAAATCAACCAAAATAATCTGAAAATAGAAGAAGATAAACTTGAATAAAATTTCAATCAAATACTAAGCAAATAAGAGTTAAATAAATGATTCCTAAAAATTTAAGTCTAAGCAAAGACAATCTAAAAACTAAGATATAAATAAACAATCATCTTATGGACTACAAAGTAACAAGTATATGCTAACAAAACGAAAGAACAATAAAATAAAATCGATAGAGAAATAAAGAAAATGAAACAAAATTCAATTCCTAAGATATACGTAAACGTAATATCTAACTGATTCAATTAATGACAAATAAAATAAACAAAAAAGAAATAACAAAATAAGAAAATCAGAGATGAAAAAGAAAAGTGAAAAAGAAGAACAAATCAACGTAACTAAACTAGATTCTAGAAGTGAAACAAATCTACCCTAGACTAAAAGAAGATAGCCAAAATTAACTAAACTGAATAACAAAGAGAAATAAAATATAAATAAAAAGAGAATTGCTTAAATAAATAACAAATAAGGAAAATGAAAATCAAATCAAAATCAAGAAGAAACAAAAACTAAAATACTAATTAATCAGAAGAAAATCAACTAATTGAATGATAGAAAACAAAATCAAATACTAATTAAGTAATAGGGAGAGCAAATAAAGAAAATCAAATACGTAAAGAAAAAGAGTAGTAACTAATTGAATTCGAAAACGTAAAGCAAATGAAATAGGAAAAGAAAAATCAAACACGCAACTAAAAGAAAAAACTAAATTAAAATTCTAATTAAATAAACAAATAAATGAATAAAAATTTAAGTAAAAAAATAAACTAAGAATAAAGAAAAACTAAAATACAACTAATGAGATCAAAAACTAAACAATCAAACGGACTAAACAAATATAACTAACTAAAACAAACTAAAAAAAAAGCAATATAGAGAAAAGAAAAGAAAAAAATGATAATAATAAACAAAAACAAAAATGAATAAAATCTCAATCAAATTAAATAAATATGTCAATTAACCGTGTCGGAGGTCCCGACAACGGCGCCAAAAACTTGTTAGCAGAAATATGTGACTACTTCTACTAGGCAGTGTACCTCGTTTTGCGGGTTATAGTGATTAAGTGGGATGTCGATCTCAGGGACCTCGTTCAATTAACTGACAATTTATTTACTAACTGAGAAACTAAACTAAGAAAAAACAGGAAATGTCACTTTTTCGGGTTTTAATTAATTTAATAAAAATAAATGACTCAACAAACTAACATAAAATAATAAAGCAAATAAATTAAGTATATAAAGGAATTAAAAGGATAAATAAAACAAACAAGCAAATAAAACAAATAACAGATTAAAAATATAGTAATTAAAAGACGCTCCCGAGTTGTTCTGCTCACCTAATTCCTCAGATTTTATTATTAACTCTTCCCTTATAATTAACTAAGAAACTTTAATTAATTCGTCAACGGCTAAGTCTAACGAACTCTAATTAATTGCTAAACTAGCAGCAGACTAATGCTCTAATTCGGATACAATTAATCGCATAAAGTGCAGTTTCTATTGGAGTCCGATTAACCTATAGGCGGGATCATGCTTCTAGTCATTAATCAGGTTTGACTTCCTATGTCTAGTTAACTATCTCAGCTCTCGCATGTTGATTAGAAAACTACAAGAATTGCTCTAATTATTGGCCAGATAACTAAAACATATTAAGAACAGGAATCAACCTAACTATAATAATAAAGTTGTACGGAAAATTAATAAAACATAATCATCAGGAATTAGGTTCACTTCCCAACTCGGGAGACAAAAAATAAACTACTCACACATTATTTCAAAGACAAAAATAAACATTAAAACAAATATCAAATGTTATGGAATAACTAAGAATGTAACAAGAAGTAAATAACATGTAACAAACATATAATAAAGTGAGTGTAGTGAAACCCTTTTTTTGGCCCGGTCTGGTTCATGAATTGCCGGTTCACTCCCAGGTCGGTTCACCCCGTTATTTCACTTCCGGTTTACCCGTTCTTCTTCGCGATTCATATTGTCGTCTCGCCCCTGTTCTTCCTCTGCTAACGAACTGGTGTTACTCCCACTCCTGTACAGTCGACGACGAACAACAAAAATACTGGAACGGGATGTAAACGATGATGGTGGCGTGGTGTTGATGTTACGACGACAACGGTGGGTGGTGTAGGCGGTGATGATGCGGAGGTGAGCTCGAGGCGATAGATCCGAAGAAACGACGATGGCGTGGTTCGTATCGGCTCGATGATGACGATGGTGGCGAGTTCATATCGGCGTGGAATGGGGATGATGGATGGTGAGGCGATGGTGGTGTTGAAGGATGATTGTATCGGTAGTGGCGGAGTGAAGATGTTGCAGTACGTCGGTGTCGATGGAGGATGACGGTGGTGCTATGTGAGGTGATGACGTGGTGGTTACGGTGGTGCGGTGGCGATGGCGAATGGAGAATTGATAGATAGATGATGTTGTGATGGGAAGCGGGCGTCGAATGCGAAGGTTCGAGTATGAAGAAACGTGATGTATGGTGTCGATAATGGTGAATGGCGTGGAGAGGCCGAGGGTGAATGAAAATGGTGATGTGAATGAAGACGGAGGATGGCGGTGAGTGATAATGGTGGCCATCGGTCCGGTTCTACCCGGAACCGGCGGTTCTACCCGAAACGATTGGAACCGGAACCGGCCGGGAACCGGTGGGAACCGGAACCGAACCACCTCAGCCGGTTCCGAATACGAATACATGTTTTGAGATTCGGGTCCGAACCGGGCCCGGAACCGGAACCGCCTGGAACCGTTGTCGGATTCGGAACCGGGAACCGGAACCACCATGGAACCGGTTGAAGTTACCGTTGGAATCGGGCCAAAACGACGTCGTTTTGGGTCTCGGGCGCGCTCCTCTGAAGAAAATACCTGTACTCTTTTTCCTTATTAGGGTTTTCCAATGGGTTTTTACCTAATAAGGTTTTAATGAGGCAGTGAATCATATAATAAAATTCTCTTTGTTCCTTATTTTTTGTAAATTCAATAAAAATTCCTAAGTCTTTGTTTCATACACATTTAAGATTATAAACTTTAAGAATAACCTATCTAGGAGTAAAGTGGATGAAAAGAGCAATGTGTGCGCTCAAACGGATCTCAAATCGGAGCTAAAACGAAGCAACTGGAGCCGATCGAATCTTTCCGGAACCGCTCCGGAACCGGTCGGAACCGATCAGAACCGGAACCGCAACCGGAACCGGCCGAAACCGTTTTTTGACCGAATCCGAAGTGAATCCAGATTTCAGAACTTGAACCGGAACCACCCAGACCGGTTCTGAATACGAATACACATTTTCCAGAACCGGAACCGGTGGAACGGACCCGTGGCCACCATTAGCGGTGAGTGGCGATGCAGATGGTGAATGTCGTGGCTTGAGGGTCAGTCCGTGTAGTCCCTGTCGTGTGGCGTATCTAGTGTTGTCGATGTGTGTGGCGTGAAATGGAGATGAAGGGATGACGGTGGTCGTGACGGGATGCGGTGATGGTGTCGATGAAATGGAGACGATGGTGTGGTGTCGTGATGATGGGTCGACGATGAAAATCCCCCGGCCCTGATGGAGATGTGAATGCGGTATATGTAACTGGGGATGTGCACGAGTAGAAGCTGCTGTGGATGGTTAGCAGGAGTGCGATCGATTGCCCGACAGTAGCAGACTTTGTTTATTATTTTTTTTCTTCTTTTTCCCATCCTTTAATGTCTGTGCCTCTATAATATTACTCAGCCCATCTATTCCAATGCTGCACCTACAATTTGTTGGCCCATCTTCTGTGTCGTCTGCATAAGGCCACGAGTTGAATCAATCTGGTCCCCTGCGAGAAAAGCAGCCCACGTCCATCGTCTTGTCGGTGAGTGTATGGATGTCTGCATGGCTATGTTCGATTGGGCTACCGAGTTAGCTGGGCTCAAGATGGAATCCACATGCATGGTTTGTGACGGTAATATGTGATGAATCCATCATTGATGTAACTTCCATCCTGTAGCGTGAGTGTATGGCTGAAAGTACGTGGGTTATAATATTGAGAAATAACTTCATTAACAGCCACATCATGATGACTCGGACATATTCAATTTGTTGAACGTGATATATGTGTATATATATATAAGTCTAAGAGTTTTCCTGTATTTGACACATAAAATATGTCAGCTCTCATCAAAACATAATATAAGAAAAGCATATGATAAGTGTAAAATATGACATGCATTGTTATAAAAATAGGAGAAGAATTAAAGTCCTAAGAATAGATATATTTTACACTTATCATTACCGAAAATAACATATATATATATAACACTTGTGCCTCTTTATTCTTATAGTTTTCATTAATTACGATATACACACATAACTACACCATGTTATAAATACCTTGTTTTATAACATCAAAACTTTGTAATAAGATATAACCTATGGTTTTAATACCTCTTTATTCATTGTTGCCGAAAAGGTATGTTTTCCATTTCATTTCATTTCATATCCTATACTTTCCAAACACTACAATTTCACTACAATTTGTATAACATACTTAACTTACCATATACTATAGCATTTGAATCATATAGTATGTATACTATATAGTCTCAATATTTACGAAAAATACGAACAAACCCTTAGGTTCTGTTTTTTTTTGTTTTAACCCTTAACTTCCCATATTTATACTTTTACCACAAACCTTATAATATTTTTACATATCATGTTATATCATTCCAAACATTAATTATTTATAACATATAGTTTTATATGTTACTTCCTTAATATTATCGAACAACCCGTAGCTGTTGGGTATATTTCTTTTCCAGCCACTATCTTTTCCTTATTTACAAAATAACCACATATTTTATAACAAGTGACATATATAGTTATATTATATGGTTTTAATATTTATTATCCATATAACCTATAGTTTTTATGTTGCTATATTCCAAACAGCCCCCTTCTATTTTAAAATCCTTTTTCCGCCCACATTTTTTTCCTTATTTACATTTTGACTCCAATTTATATATACTTCCATATGTCACAAAAACCATATATTATACTCTTTTATCAATACACCCACTTATATAGCCAAAAATTCCCAAACTTTATACTTAGGATATAAATAACAATATTAACCAAACCAACCCATTATTTTTGGTATTTACACTCTAAACCCCAAAATTTCATAAACTTGACATTTAATCTCCAATGTTACCTTAAGTTCATAAATTAATTATATATGTTATACATTTTGGTCAAGGCTTTTATTTTGGTCAATGTTGACCCGATGTGCACTAGTTTGACCATAGGTTTATGTATTTGCAGTTTGACCACATTTCCTCAAAAACTGCAATTTGACCCCCATATTTTATGAAACTTAATAAAATTCACAAGATAACTCTTTTAACCTATAGTTTTCGGTTTTATTTCTTTTCAGCTTCTAAAACTTACTTAAATTGCAAATCAACCCCAAACTATTTCGGTAATATTTATTTTGTTCTAAATTCATTTTAAATCCATTTTTAACTTAATATAGCAATTAAATTAAATGGCCTAAAATGCTTGGCCTTGTTACATTAATTAACATTGGATAAATTAAACATAAATGTCATAAAACTATATTGATTACAGTTTACCATATGGTTTTTCTTAAATGTTTCCTAAAATAATTGAATTAATTCCTATGACATATTATGTCATCCAAACCTTATATTACCAACTAAAAATGTTACGAAACCTTATAATATTTAGTTAAGTCATTTAAGACCATGGTTGGTCTCAGTTTTTCCTTCCCTTGCCACCATATATTTTATAATTATATTTTTGACCCATAATTAATTTCATTGACCTTATAGGTCATTAATACTCTAACTAAAAACCAAAAATGTTGTTAAACATTTTAATACATAATTAAGTTATTCAATACCCATACATCCCACGGCTAGTACATCCATGTAACAAAATTTCATACAAACCATATTATAACATAAGGTGAGTATTTCTCACCTACCTTTGATTTTTTTCCAAGCTTCCAAACACTCCAACACTTCCTTGTAACTCTCGGCCTATTTTTAACATAGGATCCAATTCAGTTTTTTTTGAAGCGTTAATCATATGAACTTAATATATGTCATTAGGAGTTTGAAAACTCACTTTGGTATAAGTATTGGCCTGTTCTCCTTACGGTTTGGTGCAGAAGTTATTTTTATGGATTCTTCACCAGCATTTCATGCCATGACAAAAACATAGGTTAGCCATATAACAAGGTGATTAGCGGTTGATTTAAACTAGGAGAATACAATGTATTTACCTTTGTTTGAAACTGTTTTGGAGTGGCTATACACGCCTGTTTCAGTGAGCAAACAAGGTGTTAATAAGCTACTAATATCAGCTCATATTACCGATGGGATTAAGAGGAAAACAGGCAAGGTTTTTACCTAGTTTTGGGGTCGTATTCAGGGCTCATTCACGCCTGTTT
>JAIOTZ010001568.1:0-31699 GCA_023374045.1 Limonium bicolor | reverse complement strand
AAAATTTTCGAACGTTTTTTAAGCTTTCCTAGAGTGGTTTGTAGGGTGTATTTTTTTGTAGGATAATCTTTTTGGCATTAGTTCTACACTTTATATTGTTGTTACTAACTCAACAGTTTTTTTGGGTTTGTGGTTTAGGGTTTGTACTACAAATCCTGAAAATGTCTTCGATGTTTTTAGCTTTCATATGGTGGTTTTTAGGGTGTTTGGGGGGGGGGGGGAGGGTTAGGGTAACAGAACGCTTAACAAAACAGAGGTGGGACCCTAGACACCAGTTGACACATCAGAAAGACAACACTATGGCCCTATGGATCCGAAGATCCCACACAGAAGCCGTAGAGACAGCTATGGACCCGTCAGTAACTAAACATCCAAGGGACCCTGAGAGACAGAACAAAAGGGAACCCGAGAACAAAACAGAAGAAATTCTTGTGCAGCATGCTACAGGACAGTCAGGCCCAACTATCCAAGGCTCAGAAGCTAAACAGCTAGGTCCCCAAAACAGAAGCTTTGCAAAACAGAGTAAAAGTCATTAACAGAACAGAACATAAAACAAATGCTCATCAAACTTATCAGATGTCTTAACGGAATAGAAGTCGTATACCAACTAACAGATACGAAAGCAAAACAAAAAACAGAAGCTCAAACGCTCTCTCAGAGCAAGACAGAGATCAGAAACTTAACAAAAACTTTCAAAACGAAAAAGCTCATAATCATAGCCAAAACACATCAATACGGATAGTACACACTTAGAGGAACACAACGCCGCAAACGGCGATCGAAATGGAGCTCAGACGAAAAAGTTACGCAAAAATAGGCATGTGTCCGGACATGCGTCCGACCTTGCATGTCTGGACACACACCACAGACATAAATCAACAACGTCCGGACATTTGTCCGGACTTACATGTCTGGAAAAAGTCCGAGAAATACATACGGGGGTGTCTGGACTTGTGTTCGGGCTTGCAAGTTCGAACACAAGTCGAACTGCAAACCTAGAGACCGTCCTCGCACCCCGTCCGCACTTACATGTCCAAACGGAAGTCCGGACAAAACACTGAGCAAAGCGAACTAGAGGCGTCCGAATCCACGTCCGGACACTGAGAAAACTACAGAAAACATTGTCGACTCAGAATCAAAACAACTCCACAATTCTTCATAGCTTATGCATAATCTTTCATAACAAATTAACAACTCAAAACACACTTTCCACGGGGTTTTAACGCATCGAAAATGCAACTTAAAAATAGATCAGAAGCATTACAATTCAGGGAAGCATAAAACATATACAAAAAACATACAAAACTAGAAATCCCCGTGGGCGAACACACACACAACCGCATCCATCCACCACCTACCTCACATCCAAAGCAAAGCAAATCTCTGCAAAATCCACACAACGCTCCACTCAAATCTCCAATCGGAATCACGAACACTCGATCAATTGACAGAAAACCAACCTCGGAAAGGAAGGCACAGAACAATAGCAAACTCGAAGTCCCCAACCTCGATTTCTACGCACTCGGACAACGAATCACCAAAGCCAAGGCACACAAAAGATAAATTTACAGAGAAGAGGAGATGAGATTAAGGAAGAAGAAGCAAAGAGAGGAGTTGGGAGGAGAAGTTCAGAGCGTAAGAACTCACGACAAAACTGTCGGGGAAGGAGGAGGGAAAAGAAATAAGTTAAAATTAGAAGAGAGAGAGAAAATAAAAGTAAAGTAATTAAGTCCCCTCCTTAACAAATGAATAATATATATGAGAGAATGATATTTCTAATCCTCCTCCCTTAGAGCTAACATTACAATAATAAGAGAAATATCCTAGGCACATTAATATAACATCAAAATCAATATGGACTCCCTCTGTGAATCAGAACAAAAGGAGAAAAAAATCTGGAGCACAACATTATACCCCTCTTAAAAAGAATTTCGTCCTCGAAATTCGACGAAACCCATAATATGAACGAATGCACTTCAAGTGCTGGAATACTATGAACATTCACATGCACAAAAAGAATCTCACTGCTCAAAGGCTCAAAACCTCTCAACGAGGATTGCACTCAAACCTCACTACTGACAGGTTGACTGTTGTGCAAAAACTATATAACAAAGTATATAAATAAATGCAAGGAGTAGGCAAGTGCACCTAATCCGTGTAGTACAACAAGTGTCGTATCCACAAGGAAATTGGTCCTAACTTCCTAGTCTCGGTACTTAGTAATTGTAATGAAAACAGTAAAATGGGGTTTAGCCGGTGGCAAGCTTGATTGTGTTGGTTGAGTAATTGCAAGAACAACAAATAAACTAAAGGTGAAAGTTTAATGGATTGGATGGAAAAGTACTTTGGGAATTTGGTAATCACCCAAACTACCTAGATATGCTAGCAACTCTTCTTATGCCATAGTTGTAATTTTTTAGAACAATAATAATAACTCTCTAAACCAAAGATGAGTTAATTCTTACTTAGTTAATTTTAGTCTTCAAAACCAATTAGGACTAAACTCACTAAGTAGCACTAAGCAGTATCTAGAACAAAGCTCCAAATTATACTCACTAATCCTAGGAGCATAAATCAAGAGTTCTCTCTCAATTGGGTCACAAACCCTAACTCAAAACCAAATTGTAGATGGGGTTCACCACAAATGCACTCAAGAGATCAATTTGAGAACATTGAATGATAATTGAGAGAGAAACAACTATATTAAGGCATAATCAAGATTCACAAGCAAAATCTAGGGTTTGGGTTCAAAGACCCATCCCAAAGCACAATAGAGTACTACTCAAGCATAGAGGAAAGAAAAACTGGAAAAGAGTAAGAAAAAGCCATTGTTGAAGCTTGGAAGCTTTGGAGAAGGTGAGTTCTTCCTTCTTCTCTTCTTCCTCTTCTTTCTCCTCTTCTTTCTCCTTCTTCACATTCTTTCTCTTCTCCTGTGTGTGTTGAAGTGTAAAATGCAATGAATGCCTCAAACCCCTTCTTTTTTCCCGTTTTAAAACGATTGTTCTGGGCAAATTTCCGTCGGGACCTCCCCACAGGGGCGGTCCACACCAGAGGTAATTCCCGTGTTCTGAAAACGACTGGACCGCCCCACAGGGGCGGTCCACACCAGAAAGGCTTTTTTTGCACCGAAATTGACTCGTTTGACCCCTCGTCTTTGACACACTCCTCGGGGCATTAAATCTCAGCTACAAAGTCTTGAGAGTCTCCCAAAACCATTGCTCAAGTGAGATTTTACCTAAATTTAAATTAAAACTGCATGAGTTCAACTATATTAACGAAATGCTCTATCAAGTGGTGAAATAAGTCAATAGTTGCATGAAATAAAGGTAAATAAAGACCTTATAAATACATAAGTTCACCACTTATCATTGACCAAGGACACAAAGATGAAGCCACTAATACTCATCCTAAGGCACATAGGAAACACTCCCAGAAACTCAAACCCCATAGAGCTAACGCTTAGATCTCACTGCTGCTCAACTCTGAAGAACATACCAAAAGATTACTAACACTTAGCCCTAAAGCACAGAAAGAACACTCACACATCTCAGAATCTCTAACATTACTCGAGCTAGCACATCAAACTTAATGGCTCATTCTCTAACGGATGAAACAAAGTAGAAGGTTGCTGAAGGCTAAGCCTGAAGGAACATGAACAACACTCAAACTTGCTGTTGACTGACTAACATAAGGAACATAATGGAAGGTTACTAAAGCTCGGCCTAGAGGCACAGACAATTCACAACTCTCAGGAGATGTCCTTATACAAAGACCATACACACCCCTCAAACTCACATCACAACTTAGAGCTCACAGACTAAACCCACACCCAAACTCACATCACAACATATCACACCACCCAACCTCGTAGCCCACACTCACATCACATCCAATGTAGATCTAAAGCACAACGCCTAGTCAGAAACACACAACTGAACTCACATTCGGCCATCCTTTCCCATAGGACCTGACTCCCTCAGACTCATACTCAAAACACAGCAAACACACAGACAGACACTATGATTCCGCTGCACTACTCTGATAGTAGAAAACCATAGAGTAGACGCACTCAACAGACTCCATACAGCAATCCAAATAAGGTAGCAGATAGCGGACAATTCATGAAGCAGATAGTAATTGTTCTTAGGATCACGATCCTAGCGTAGGATTGAAAGTGACCCCTAGGATCGGATCGTGGGATCGAATCGTAGGATCGTTCGATCCTACAAAATGTGAGATAATATTGTTCAAAAATATACATATATTATAAATAACTTTTGTTTAAAGCATAAATATTAAATTGAATAAGAAATATAGCATTATTGAATAAAAAATTATAAATTAAGACCACAACTATAACAATACACTTACAAAACTGAAATATAGATAAGCACACATTATGAATTCTCATAATAATTTCCTTAAAAAGGACAAAATTAAATGAGATAGGTTAAGCATAAATCAAATCCAAAGAGTTCATAATTTTTATGTGCGGCTTTAATTATTTTCATCACCCACCCATCAAATATCATGAGCTATAAGTTATTTACTTATTAAAACATGTGTTTTCATATCCATGCTCATTCAAAAGTGTAAGTAAGCAATGGAACAAAAAGTTAAAATGAGTTCTAACAGCTTATTGTTCCAATTTTAAATCAAGAAAAAAATGATAATAGTAATCAATCATATTTTATAAATTTGTATTAGTTCTTTTAAGTTATTTGTTCATTTTCTACTTGAGTTTTATAACTTTGAATTTTCCAACCTTTACAATATTATATGAAATTTAAATGTTATACATTTTTTGAATACTTGGCTGTATTTTGTAATCTTTTAGGATAGAGAGTAACAAGAAGTGATATTCCAATCTTAGTCCTTATCCGCTCAATGACCTCAAACAAATCTACATATAAAAGTTATATTTAATAATATCTAGTTGCAATGTCCAAAGTCATGGTATTTTATGGAGTATGAAACTTTCTACAAAATGTTGGGAAGTTTTTGTTTCTTTAAATTTTATTAAGATATAATTCACATTGATAAGTAAAACATAAACGAAAAATAAAATTGGAATCGATGGGATCGTAAGATCGTATCGTGTGATTAAATCGTGATCCTGTGCCGATCCTACACGATTCCCATCCTGCCTGCAATCACGATCGTAACTATGAATTTGGATTGTAAGATCGTAGGATCGTGGAATCGGATCGCGATTCTGTGAACATTGAAATATCATATAACACATAACAAGCAATGACACGGAAGCGTAGACATGCAGACACCCACAAAACCCAACGAAAGCCAAACCTGGCTCTGATACCACTGAATATAACGACCACAAAACCACCCTGGTCGAGGGACCGTTACACGCCGTGCATTTACTACCTAAGACACGCAAGGTTACTCTCACGAATCCCAAAACAGAAACAAAATACACTTTTATTAACTGAATACATCGATTACAAAGCTTGAACATCCATTACAGAACGGAAGAAAAACTAATACATATCAAAGACTAAATATAGAGGCCTCAAGCCCAAAGTTACAAATACGAAACAGAGAGCAAAACTGAAAGCCAAATCGGAAACTCCAACAAAAGCTTAAACCTGCAAAATGTTAATATAATAGGGTTGAGCAAACATCAGCTCAGTAAGCAGCAAACTTCAACAGCTGAGCATGCTCAAAACAGTTATACTGAACATATACGTACATATACATAAGCTTAACAAAGCATATTAGAGGTCGAAGCAGAAAATAGAAAGAGATGAAACGTTATCAAATCATAAGAGAAGTAGATCTGAAGAAGAAACAGAAGCTTATCAAATCAGAAGAGAGACATAAGCTGAGCAAACGGACAGAGGTCTTAAACCAGAGCAGAGCAGACAACGGACAAAGAAGTTCAGAATAGAACGCTTAACAAAATAGAGGTGGGACCCTAGACACCAGCTGACACATCAGAAGGGCAACACTATGCCCCAATGGATTCAAAGATCCCACATGAAAGTCGTAGAGACAACTATGGACCCATCGGTCACTAAACATCTAAGGGACCCTGAGAGATAGAACATAAGGGAACCCGAGTAACAAAACAAAAGGAATTCCTGCGCAGCATGCTACGCGACAGTCAGACCCAACTATCCAAGGCTCAAAAGCTAAACATCTAGGTCCCCAAAACAGAAGCTTTGCAAAACAGAGCAGAAGCCTTTAACATAACAGAGCAGAAGACAGAAGCTTATCAAACAGATCGGATGTCTTAACAGAACATAAGTTGTATACTGACTAACAGATTTAAAAGCCAAACAGAAAACAGAAGCTTAAACGCTCTCTTAGAGCAAGATAGAGGTCAGATACTTAACGAAGACTTTCAAAATGAAAAAGCTCATAATCATAGCCAAAATACATCAAAACAGATAGTCACTACTACAGATTTAGTTTTTAAGTACTGAATGAAAGACAACAGTTATAAATTTTAGTAGTCTTTGATGGATTTGTACAAATTGGGTTACTAAAACATTGCATACTACAACTGTTAAAATATTTGTTGTCTTACAGTATCAAAATACAACTATTAATAGTTATAAGATAGTGGGCACACGGGGTATTAAATTTTGTAGATCCAAATGATCTTAATACCCCTCATAAAAAGACAAATCCTTTTACTGTCCCCAGTTATATAGAGACCTTAGAAACTCTACTCTACGTGCGACTTCTTAACCCATATATCTCGTGTAATATTTCACAAAATCCAAAACCCATATCCAACGTCATGTATGTCTTCTCCAAGAAGCCCTATCGCCTGTTATTGCCATAATCACTCCAAAATCCAAATTTGTTGGCGCGTTGTTGTAACATTGCTGCTATTACTACCGTGTTGCCATCCACCACTCCCTTTGTTTAGGTATGGTCACAACCAGCGTTTCTTTTAGAAATTTCTCAACCCTAACTTGATTTTTCTTGTTGTAAATTTATGGTCTGAAGTTAGGCCATGAGAAGTGGCGGAGTAGATGGAGACGGTTTAGTTGAGCTGAGGATGGGATTGATGTAACATTGGTCGCATACGGCAAATTCTGTGATAAGTGATTTGTAGGATGTGATTAGTGATGGTATGAAACCGGTCATTACTCTTTTCTCCATGTCGGTTACTTTTGTTGTCTTGGCGTTTTGTATGAAACAGGACATTGTTGGTTTTAGATTCTTTTTTGATGATTTCATTTCTGGCGAATATATTGTATCTTCCTGTATTTCCTCTTTGGATGTTTTTTCTTCACTGCTAACTCCATTTGATAACAATGAATAACCTCATGTATGTATTGTAAATGATTGTATGATTTATTACAGACTCAGGCTATGTATTTATACTAGTAACAACATAGTATGTAACTGGACTCTAGTATAGAGAACATTATTGGGCTGAACACTATAATGGGACTGATATTACTTAGTCTCTAATATCCTCCCGCGGTCCAAACGAGAGACCAGGGGAAGTTTGGAACGAAAAGCGAGAAACATCAATGAAGACAAAGGCTTGGTAAAGCTGTCGGTGATCTGCTCTGGAGCCGGGATGTGAGAGACTCTGAGGCTGCCATTAACAACTCTCTCACTCATGAAGTAGTCAACAGCCACATGCTTCATACGACTGTGAAAATCTGGATTCTTGCTCAGGTAAGTGGCTCCAATGTTATCGCAGTACAAGACCGGTTCTTTCCTCATAAAGAACCCTAATTCTTGAAGGATCCGTAAAACCCAGATTCCTTCACCAGTCACCGTTGCTAAAGCCTTGTATTCTGCTTCTGTTGAGGATTTGGCAACAGATTGCTGTTTCTTTGCACTCCAGGAAATTAAATGCTCCCCCAGAAACAGACAAAACCTGTAGTCGAACGACGGTCACGATGCGAACCCGCCTAGTCTGCATCGGAATAAATCTCAAGCGTTCCTGGAGAGGAGGCACTGAAGAAAAGCCCCATGTGTCTGGTATGATTCAAATACCGTAGCAACCTTTTTACTACTTGCCAGTGCGTCTCAGTAGGTGCATGCATATTCTGACAAATTTGATTAATCGTGTACTGAATATCAGGGAGGGTAATAGCAAGATATTGTAGTGATCCTACAATACTTCGATAAAGGGTGGGATCTAAAAAAGGGGGGAGTTAGGATCATCAAGGGGTATACTAGGGTTCATTGGAGTAGAAATTGCTTTAAAATTTGCTAGATTAGCACGCTCCAAAATCTCTGCAATATACTTGTCTTGCTTTAGTAGGAGGGTACTGGAGTTGCGAACAACAGTAATGCCCAAAAAATAGGATAAGTCCCCTAGATCCTTGATAGGAAAATTTTGTCCCAACCGTGTGATAAGTTTCTGTAAAAGTACAATAGTGTTGCCCGTGAGCAGTATGTCATCTACATACACCAAAGCAAACACCACATCTCCCTTTTGTTTGAAAATAAACAAGGAAGGATCCTTTTTAGACATCACAAAACCAATCTCCAAAAGTAGTGAGCTGAGAGTGGAATATCACGCTCTAGGAGACTACTTAAGCCCATAAAGAGCCTTTCTGAGCTTACAAACATGAAATGGCTTATCTTTATCCACAAAACCTGGAGGCTGACGCACATAAACTTCCTCCTCAATTTCTCCTTTTAAAAAAGCATTCTGAACATCTAATTACTTTATAGGCCAGTTCAAAGAAACCGCAATAGATAGCACAATTCTGATAGTAGTAACCTTAATGACTGGACTGTAAGTCTCAGTGAAATCAACCCCAGCTGTTTGATTATATCCCTGGGAAACCAATCTTGCCTTTCTTCTCTCAATCTTACCCTCAGTTGTTCTTTTAGTTTTGAGGACCCACTTAACCCCCAGAACATTAGAACCTGGAGCATGAGGAACCAAGTCCCAAGTATAAGTAGCCAACAAGGCATTATATTCCTGCAACATTGCATCCTGCCAAATAGAAAACTTCTTTGCCTGAGAGTATGTAGGTTCTTCTAGAATATCCAGATTAGAGACAACCTGAGTGTTATTGAGAGTGGTAGTAGATGGCCAAGGAATGGTCCCATCAGTGCGGATAAGAGGTTTTAGAGTATATGTCTTGGCACGCGTGACCATTAGATGAGCATTTTGAGGAGTAGGCAAAGGGGTGGAAGAAGATATGGATGGTGTGGGGTTAGTGGATGGCAGGGGACTAGGTGTTTGTGGAGGGGAAAGGGACTGTATAGGTGTGTGAGGAAGTGTTTGTGGAGAAGTGGGCTGGGTAGGGGTGTGTGGGATTGAATCTGAAGAGAGATGAGAGGAAGGTAACATAACAGGAATAAGTTGAGGACTGAACTGTGTGGTAGAAGGATGATGAGTAGAGAGAATCTTCATAGGAAAATGTGTCTCATTAAACACCTCATCCCTGTTTATATAATTCCTTCCTGAAGAAGGACAGTAGCAGATGTAACCCTTGTGATGTGGAGAGTACCCAAGAAAGATACACTCAACGGTCCGAAAACTCAGCTTGTGAGGGTTGTGTGGGTGCAAATTAGGCCAACAAGAACACCCAAAAACCCTCAAGATAGAATAATCAGGAGGATGATGAAATAAAGCTTCATAGGGCGTCTGATAATTCAACAGCTTAGTAGGTGTTCGATTGTATAAAAAACAAGCTACCCTGAAAGCATAGCTCCAAACTTCATTGGTAAGGATGAGTGAGCAAGTAATGTGAGCCCTTTATCCACCAAGAATCTATTCTTGATCTCCACACTTCCGTTTTGAGGGTGAGAGTATGGACAGGTCAGCCTGTGAGAAATACCATGTTTGGCCACCAATGAACTTAAGTCCTTAAACTCCCCACCCCCGTCAGTCTGAATGGCTTTAACAGGGGTAGAAAACTGATTTTGCACTAATCTTAAGAATGCATCAAATATAATCACAACATCAGATTTGCGTGCAAGAGGAAATAGCCAAACAAATTTAGAGCAATCATCCACAATTAGGAGAAAGTACTTATAT
The DNA here is from genome assembly GCA_023374045.1 of Limonium bicolor. Taxonomy (NCBI): domain Eukaryota; kingdom Viridiplantae; phylum Streptophyta; class Magnoliopsida; order Caryophyllales; family Plumbaginaceae; genus Limonium; species Limonium bicolor. The sequence goes on along the minus strand of JAIOTZ010001568.1, from coordinate 21,708 downwards.
CCATCAATTGATTCAATATAAGATGGACCCCAAACGTCCATAAACAAGAGATCAAAGACAGCACCAGAAACAGATCCACTAGAAAAATGTGGAAATGCATGATGTTTGCCCATACAGCAGGCATTACAAAACTATGAAGTAGTATTAGCTTGAACAGGCAAGTTATTACATCCTACAATTTTCTTAGTAATAGCATCAGACGAATGGCCAAAACGTTGATGCCATAAAGCAATAGTAGGAGATCCTCTTCCTTTAGCTGTAGCATTCATGGTAGGACCAGTAGCAGTAGGAAAGACATAAACACCATCTTTAACCAAACCTTGGAGAAGAGCCTTATTTGTTTTGAGATCCTTCAATACAAAGTAATCAGATAAAAACTCAAAGTAAACACCATTATCCTCACAAAACTGTCTAACAGATTGCAAATGCTTGTTGAGATGAGGGGAATGATATATTTGTGGTAGATGAAACATAGTAGAGGCATGAGAGAGAGAACCTGAACCATGATGAGTAATTCCCAACTGTGAACCATCTCCCAAAACAACAGATTATGTACCTGTATACTCAGGGGCCCCTAGGTTCAAACGATTAAAATCACCAGTGAAGTGATGAGTGGCTGCAGTGTCAGGCAGCCACTATGTACCACCAAAACGGCCAGTGGCATTAGCAGAAAAACTCTAAGGAGGAGACTATTGATAAGCCTGATTAAACCTGTGATAACATACAACCGCAACATGTCCTTTCTTTTGACATATCTGACAAGTTGGCCTATTATCCGGTTGGCCATTGAAGTAATTACTCCCCCTTCCTTTGCCACGGCCCCTAGATGAACCAGATCTATAACCAGAATTATCAGAAGACTGATTGGATTTCCCTTTGGTATAGACCTGCTTAGATTTAGAAGAACCTACACTAAAATTCACCTCTGTAGCATTAATACAAACAACTTCTGTGACACTTTTGTTCTTTTGAGTAAGAACATTCTCAAAGGTGAGCAAATAGTTATAAATTTGTTGTGGAGTACAAAAATCTGTACGAGTTATGACATTAGTTACTATCGCATCATAATCCTGTGGAAGTCCCCTCAGAACAAACGACTGAAATTCCTTGTCACTCACTCTATGTCCAGTAATGGTAAGAGATGAAACTAAGACATGTGCTCTGTTAAAATAATCGGTTATGGATTCATCAGTAGTCTTAGAAAGACTAGCAAGTTGGAGATGTAATTGACCGAGATGCGCTGCTGTTTGTGCTGCAAAAGAATCATGCAGTTCCTTCCAAACAGCAGCAGATGTCTCCAGATCTACCACTTGACTGACTATATTAGGAGATAGGGACATCAAGAGAATCGACAAAATAAGTTGATCCTGTTGGATCCATTTCTGATAGGCAGGATTAAGCTTATTTTCCACAAGCAGAGGAGAACAGGGATATGACTCATCCAGAAACTTATATAGATCGTTACCTTTCAGGAAGGGAGTAATCATCCCCTTCCATACACGAAAGTTCTGCTCATTTAGCTTGACAATATTGGCCGCTGCAGGCAAAATCGATTGTGTGGATTACGTGTGAGTAGGAACTGATGTGTTTGATGTGTTTATATTTGCAGGAGTCACTGTGACTGGTGTATGAGAGTGTGCTTCCCCTTGCGAGGCTTCTGAAGCATCCATGTCAAGAGAGGATTGAGAAAAGCACCGAACGAGAGCAATCGAAGTGTGGAAGTGTGGAAAAACTCAGAGATCTAGATCTAGATATAGATCTGAGATCGCCTCACACGGCAATATTTAATGTAGCTCTGATACCATGATAACAATGAATAACCTCATATATGTATTGTAAATGATCGTATGATTTATTACAGACTCAGACTATGTATTTATACTAGTAACAACATAGTGTGTAATTGGACTCGAGTATAGAGAACATAATTGGGCTGAACACTATAACAGGCCTGATATTACTTAGTCTCTAATACCATTGACTTCATATTTAATTAGTTGAATTTGTTCCTAGTTTTTCTTTTTTTTTCTTTTCCTATTTCTTCCCCTTTTTTTCAAATATCTTTGTCCCGTCTTTACCAGTGATTATACTCTCACCATGCATTACTCTCTTTCACCAAATTCGACGCATTATACTGGGAAATCTAAATTATAAGTATATATAAGTGTATTATTATTAGCTTTGGATACTCCCGTGGTTGTTTCTAAGTATCCTGCATAGAGTAATCATCAGACGGCTGAACACAACTTTTATTGGTGGGAGAAATGGATACAAAATTACGAGCGAGGTCAACTTCAGATACTACGATACTTCGAACATGACTGAACACGGCTTTTACTTGTATTGTAGAATACTTTGAATTTTTTATTCCTGATGTATTGTTTCTCATTTGGCTACGTACTATATATTTGCTCGCCAGGAATCCATTTCTTCGGTGAATATGACCAGTTTGCTTCTTCGGGTACTGTACTCCGGCAAATTCTTGCCTACAACTGAGTGTAGTCATCCTGGCTATATCCCTACCTACAGAGAAGGATGGACGGAGCAGTGAGCTGCGTTTGCTTTTCAGTTTTTTTCCATTTTTCTCTTTCATGGGCAAATTCATTGTTTTTCTTTTTCATTTTTCTCTTTTTTTAAGTTTTTATTCTTTTTCTTTTAGTTATTGTAACTTTTAATATATAAGTCCAAAATGAAAAAAAATTATATCATTGTTTACCTAAATTCGAGCTCTTTAAAACAAGACCAGTCATGGATATGTTTTGACAACTTTCAAAAAAATTATTTTTACATATATACGATGATATTTTAATGTGAGGATGTATGTACATGTTTTAATGTGACGATGTACATGTTCAAATGTCAGAATGTACATGTTTTTAATGAACATCTGTACATGTTTGTATGATCATCTGTACATGTTTGTATGACCATCTGTACATATGTTCTTTCTTATATGTACAGGTTTTAATCTAAGAATATACATATTTAGTGATTCGTACAGGTTTATGTGACCTTCTGTATGTTTTTAAAGTACATGTTTTTACGTGAGGATGCACATGTTTTAGTGAACATTTGTACATATTTGTATGACCATCTGTACAAGTTTTCTTTTACGTTCTGTGCACTATACATGTAAAAATATATTTTTTTTAAGTTGTCAAAATATATCCATGACTGGTCTTGTTTTGAAGAGCTTGAATTTAGGTGAATAATGATATAATTTTTTTTCATTTTGGATTTATATATTAAAAGTTACAATAATTTAAAGAAAAAAAATAAAAAAAATTTAAAAATAAAAAAGAAAAAAAATGAATCTGCGCGCGAAAGAGAAAAACGTAGGCGCGGTGGGCGATAAAGAAAAGGAAAAAAGAAAAAAAGGACGGATCACTGGAATGTAGCCAGATGTCTACAACCACTTGTAGCCCAGACTCTCTGTTGTACTCTGTAAAATTTGGGAATTTATTTTCTTCTTGAACGGCAGCACCACCAGCAGCCAACACCATATATCTTCATTTGTTGTTTAATTATGCTAAAATCTTGTTTCGCAAACCTAAATTGTGTTCATTAATGCTTCCAGAATTATACCTTTTTTGGTTTGCTGTGTTGTCTAGGAATACTCGTGTAAGAATATCTATGTTATTTTGATAGAATAAATTTATCAATGCGCACATCATCAACTCACTAAGATATATTTCTCAGAGCAAGAAGTGTTTCATGTCCTTGTGCAATATTTGCTCTAGAGTTCATCGGGTTAGTGCATTTCTAATCTATTTCTTACTTAGCTAAAAAAAAGTGCCAAATTATTATTCCCCTCCATAACTCGTGTTTCTCTGCTTCTAATGAGGATATATTTTTCAGATTTCTCTAAATTCGTGAAAATACGCTCATAATTCTCTAACTAGTATGAGTGATATAATAAAGGGTTTCGTATGTGCTGGATGCAAGTAGTGTCATTGGTTTAGCCTTGATCATATAAATATAAATCTTATTATTAGTTAACTTAGCTAATTGAGGACATTAGTGTGGTTGTGGTCAAAGAAGCCTAGATACTATCACTATTGTTTTTCATATTCTTCAATTGATCTAGTTGTTTACAATAGCATAAGTATATCACCCGCTACAACTAGATTAACATGCCTCATTAAAAAATAAACACACTTGATGGACTTGTGCTTCAGCTTCATTAACTAAAACACCACTAGACTTTTGTTTTTCATATTCTTCATTAATTAAAAAATAAACACATTTGACTTATTTATTTAGTGTGGCCTGTTTTATTTGGTATAGTAGATCCTTATTACTCGATCATTGATACATATAGTTCAAAACCATAGATTGGAGATGGATGCCTACAAATCCCAACTCACCAGAATATAAAGCAGGGGTGAAGGAGTTCATCAAATTTGCACTTCAACATGCTGAAGGAGACAATAAAATTGTTTGTCCATGTTTGAAGTGTTGTTTTAGTAGTAGATTAAGTGTTGTCACAATTAGTGACCATTTTGCTTATGTATGGCATCGACAGTGGCTATACCCGATGGACATGAAGATCAAGAGAGAAAGCGACACTTGGAAACCTCCTTCCAAAGAGGAAAAGATGAGTCAATATTTTTAGTTCCATACAACATTGGGTAAGTCATAATGCTATATGATGTTTTATTCACATTTAAGACATACACTAATCATATTCTATCACTCTTTATATGTAGTCAACATTGGATGCTATGTGTCATTGATCCTAAGACGCACACATGCTATTGGCTTCATCCATTAAGAGGTGTCATTCGTCCTGATGTGAAGGAGATTGTAGACATGTAAGTGTGGTATACATATTAGAAAGTAATTTAGTAAAAATGTGTGTTCACAATTAAAATTACTTTGTAAATCTTGTAGGGGTCTGAAAATATTCAAAGCAAAAACATGGAGGTGATAAACAACAACGTGAAAATGTGAAGTGGAATATAATCAAGGTATCTAATTTAGATTTGCAACATCTTTGTTGTCCTAATTAATGTGAAGGAGATTTATCTTTCTTGCTGTAGTGTAGCAACATCTTGTCAAGGATTTTATCTTCTTTATCCCTCGGTTTGCAGTGACCATCGTAAAATAATACTTGTAATCCTTCTTTGATGATTCATTTCTTCTTCTGTGAACCCACTATGGTTGTTCTCATGAATATTATTGCTCTGTTGTGACCTTATGAAGCCATCAGCGGATAAAGTGAATATTATTGCTCTGCTGTGACTGCATGAATATTATTTCTCTGTTGTGACATTATTGTCCTGGTTATACACGCCGTAACTTGGGGAAGACTTTTCACCTTTGGAAAGTATGGCATCCAATCTTCACTCAGAAAGTGTGTTGCTCTCTTTTGATCTTTCTTGAACACCTCTTGTTGCACCGCCTCCTCGTTTTTTCTGTGATAACAGGGTCATTCATTACCTGGTTGGTATTTACACCGTTAGTAGTAATTTATCTCTCCAGTAGATAACTTCTTATTTACTTGATGATGTTCTTTCTCTTTCTTTCTACCATCCTTTTCATTCTTCTGGATAATCACTACATTATTCGTCTGCTCCACCCTGGGTTGGTTATATCAATATTAATGGGTCATTTTTGTTGTCTAGGGTCTAGAGTCTAGATAGCTAGCTACTATCGAACTAAACACTTGATAGTACTCAGTGTTTGTCCAAAGTTTGAGAAAGTTGAATTGGAATGTATAGAATTATACACATGCATTGCATGATGCCTAGGAAGAAATTTGTGACATGCGCAGACACCGGGATTAGTGTTTGCAACTATTTAATAGAATGATTAGTTTGTAATATAGATGATGTATAATAATGTGTTATTTTTTTCTTCCATTTTTGTAGTGCCCAAGACAACTGAGTGAAAGCATTGTTTGTGGTTTTACGTGATGAGATTCATGAAGGAGATTATAGAGAGCAGGAAAAGAATTGTTACTATAGAGATAAACAGATTCATTATACACTATTAAATGCATATATAAAGATATTTATTTGGTAATGAGCTAATACTACTTTTTATTGTATTTTCAAGTACTTGTGTGGGTACAACGGTAGAGCGTACGAGCAAAATGAAATTGATGACATTCGAGAACAATGGGCAGCTTATATGCAGAAGCATTTGGACGATCAAGATGCTTTTACTACTCATGGTGGTATGATTGAGGGGGAAAACAAAGGTAATATGACTAAGGTGAAGTGTTATGTCTATCATGAGAAAGGACATCATAATAGTCATTTTCCATTGTTGTAAAAGGAAGATAGTCTCAAAGATGTTGGTGTAAGATGTGTGGAAGTTGGGAATGTATTGGTTGTTGGGATAACTCGTAAATATGCTCATGAATGAATTTCGGATTATGGTTGTGTTAATTATATATGATGTGATCACTCCATATTTTGATGAGGAAGTTTTGCAAGTGACAAACAATGAACCATGTGTGGTGTATAGGATGTATAAAGCCGAAGATGTATGATAACTAATATAAGGTTAGTTTTATTTGCTGGAAGTTGAACAGTGCTATGACTTGCATTAGTAGGTGTCTTTTAGCATTATAACTAACAAAATGATTAATGAGTATTTGAGATGGATTTTGGTATGAATGATATTTATGAAAGGTTATAACTCAAGGATGTTAGAAAAAGAAATTTTAGCATTCAAAAGTTGCTGATAAGGGTATGTTCAATTAAGACGGTGAAATCCAACTAGCGGGAGACAGTTGTTTGATTGGAGAACGAGCTTATCCCGATGAGTGCCCGTTGTCAAAAGGATGTGAAAAATCGTCCTAGAGTGGGAGCCCCACCTGTGGATGCCCCAATTTGACATGCGGACAAGGCAATATGTTTGGTTTGTTTGCATTTTTAGAAGAGCTTTTACTTGGGATGCTTAATATTTTGTTAATGAGCTATGACCGTCAATGATGTGTTACTTGTAAGGTCTTACTAGGGTGATATAATAAGGGGGCGTTTGTTTCAAGTGGAAGAAACGGAATGGAACTAGGAAAGGGAATGGTGAGGAATGAAAAAGAATTCCCTTTGATTTTCCCGGTTGTTTGTTTGAGCTGGGGGAATGAAATAAATAACCGGTCAACGACCACTAGTCAATGGTCAACGGTTACCAGTTAATGGTCATTAATTGCTGGTCAACATTCACCAGTCATCGGTCAATGGTCATTAGTCATCGGTCAATGGTCATTAGTCATCGGTCAATGGTCGTATGTCACCAGTCAAAGTGTACTGGGGAAAGGGAATCTCATCCCCTAATAGGGGTGAGGAATCAAGATAAAAGGTTTTGCGGTAATCCCATTCCTTTTCCCTTTCCTGAAAATAGGAAAAATTGGCAAAACAAACAGCAGAAAAAGGAATCATTCCGATTCCCTTTCCTGATTACCCAAAACAAATGCCCCCTAAGGTTATTTATTAGGTAGTGAAAGAGTTATTGATTGCCTATATAAGATCAGTAATCCATAGAGTCAAAGTTGTGCATCTTCAAGACTCAAAAGAGAAACACATAGAAGACTAGGTTAGCTTAGGTACTTATCTTAACTAATCTTGTAATGCTTAGAAACTTAGCAAAATCCTTTTTGTCTTCTAGTGAATGTAGATGACTTATAACCAAACAATAACCTCTTGTTCCTCTTTTTCATATGAATTTAGTGTCTCATAAAAGCATCACGATTCTTTTGAAAACCTAATAGTCATTATGACAATGTGACATGAGAAAATATAAAGTTAACAAATGAAATTAAGGACTTGGTTAGCATAAAAGTAAACTTGGATGAGAGGGTCAGCCGTTCAGGTTCAGGTTAGACCATTTAATGTCGAATTTTTTATAACTCATTTTCGGTTTCAACCATTCAAGTCAAACTAATACAACGTTATAGTCATAATTATTTTAGGTAGAGTTGGATCTAGATTATGTCAGACTCGATTAAAATGAGGTTTAGACCCATAATGTGTTAATTTTAAAATTATGGTGACCAGATTTAATCAACGATTTCATACTTTTTTGTTGACCCTTTTTACTTATTTATTTCTAAATAAGTTATCAACTTCAACAATTACTAAAACCTAAATAATGTGTCATATACGATTATCTGCAAAAACAAACTTATTATTGCATGTCTAAAATCTCTTACTAACTAGATTTTTCTAAATAAACTATCATCTTCCTATATCAGTTACAACCATCAGCTAGTTTCCCGATTAAGAGCTTTTTTTAGGTGCTCATTTAAGAGCTAAATTAATAATATTGAGTCCGTTTGTGGTCAACTTTCAAATGTAACTGTAATGCCCCTATTTAACGTATTTACAGCGGAATTAAAATACTAAGGTGATTACAGTCCATCGGGTTCCAAACACCCGGTACCAACCTCACCAATTACAACCATTACAATTATCTAAGTTACGGTCTGAACTCAAGAAAACAACGTAAACAAAACTGAACGTAAAACAAAATAACTCTCCACAATTCCTAATTCCCATCCCAATCACTCATGCTCTTCGTGTCCACCTGTATAAACAATTAGTACCTGCAAGATGAAACTAAGCAGCCCACCCCGGGAGGGGTGAGTCAGTTCCCTGGAATGGAACTGGTACAATTCTTCAAAACAACATTTGAAACATAACTCCTCAAAATAAACAGTAACTTGAATTCAAACTCTTGAAAGTAAAACAGGGAAACAAGGCACTTTAAAATCACCAAGTCAAAGATAACAAATTAAGGATAAAGATAAATAATAGAAAGGTAAAGTTAGTCAATCCAAAAACCACACCATAAGTTAGTGAACATCCAATGCTCAAGTTAGAAACAATTCCAGTTACGAGTAGAAAGACCCAAGTAGTCACAAGGACTAGGAATGGAAAGATAGATATCCAAGAACCAACAACTCAAGAGTGGAATAAATCCAATTGGGAGAGATGGGCCCCACCGCCAAGTACGTCCTTTTAGGACAGGGGATATACAGCCCCTCACTGTTTACTACGTCCCTTTTGGGACAGGGGATATACAGCCCCTCACTGTTACCATTGAAGACGCGCGCACGTCACAACAAAAGATTCAGCTCATGGATGAAACAATATCCAGAGTCAAAGGAAGAATTATCAAGATTGTCCTTTTTCATATTTCCACTAGATCACTAACTACACCAAAGCAATACCAAAACACTCAGTCCTACAGAGTGCAGAAGCGTAAACCCTAGGTAGTTAATGTCTAATGAAACAACCAAACAGAAGGAACCAATAACCACGAAAGTTTCACATTCAAGGCTCAGTTAGTCACATCAAGCTGAGTTAGCCACACAACAGTTTCCTTTTGGAAATCCTTTAAACTCAGTTAGCGTTTTTCGAAAACATCTCATTAGTCTGTCAGTAAAAGTATCGGAGTACGAGAAATCGTACCTGGATAACGCTGTAGCAGTTCTAGTCAACTTGCGCAAACATTCAACAGTACTCTGAAGAATATTAAAGGTAGTCTATCATCAATCACTTGTAGCCTACATTAAGCTTAAATAAACTTCTCACTCTTATTTCAAAGTCTCAATTAAATGTTACGTATAACCTTCGACTTATCTTAGAATGTCAATAATAACTCTTAAGCTCAATACCCTTACTCTTAATTTAGAATAATGTCGTATAATAACCCATGATAGGTTTGTCTTAGAATACTATATTATTATCCCACAATGTAACGATTATTCATTCTTATCAACATCTACTAGCCGACCTATTATGATTAACTCTTCCCCTTAACTTAATTAAGATCTACATCTTGTACTATATTGGAATCATAGTGTTGTAGATACATTTTATTATAACTTAATTGAGCCACTAAACTCAATTATCATATCCTTAGTTCAAAATGACTTTCTATTATATCTGTCTAATAATCTTGTCATAAGATGTTGAATTACCTCTCATGTTGAAATAACTATATTATTATTAACTTAGACTTATCTAACTCTTACATTAATTATTCACAAGATATCTTATTTACTTTATCATCAACTATATAATAAGGTGTTTTAAGATAACCTTTTATGTATCTTTGCTTACATTTAATTTCCTAAATGTTTTATTTTTACACGCATTCCCTCCATAGACTATGTATAATCCTTTAATACTAAACCTCAATAAACTTAAGTCTTAAATACGTTTTAAATTATTTACAAAACCTAAGGTTTCAAAGGAGTAACGTAATAAATTATTTTCCTTTATTATGTTTTAGGATAAACATTACATCTTAAACATAAGGTAAAATTTATCTAAGAATTAAATCCCCATTCATAAGTGAAATTGCCAATTATTTAATAAGATCATCTATTCTGAAAATTCCCATATTTTACATTCAAATAACATATCAATATTCCCCATTACCGTAGAGTATATCAGTATAATCTCTTATGTAACTTAGTTCCGTCTGATTAAAGGTTTAAAGTTTAAATATCTAATTTATATTTACAAACCTTTTTACAAGTTCTAGCTATTAACTACAACACATATTTATAAACTCACATTCTAAACATTGGTAGTTAATGTTATAAATGTATTTTATGTGGCTTATCTACTTATAAGAAACTTAAAGATTATTATCTAGATTAATTCCCTAATCATAGTTTAATATAGTTTTACATCACAATCCTTTTAATGATTTTATCTTAAAACATTAAGTCATTATTCAATACTATATATGTTATGAAATGATTAAATCTAGACTTATAAATCCACTTCGCATTTAGATAAAAGTATTTCATTTACTTTATTATTGATTATGTTATAAGATCTATTTGTGTAACATTTTGTGAAATCTAATTACAAATTTTCCTAAGTGTTCACTTATTAAATACTTAACCCAATTATAGACTTACATTATGGTCGTTGACTAATACTATACATGTATTTTAATACGGTTTATATAAATCTTAAAAATTCAAAGATAACTCTTTAAGTTTAATAATCATAATTTAATACCGCCTCATATAATATTCTTTTATTAGTATTATGTAGAGGTTTAGTTTATCTCACTAATTCCTTCATATTATATTTTCTATAAGGTATTTTATTTCTTTTATTTATGTTTAGTATATATATATATATATACTAGGATTTATTTAAGGCATTCTTTTCGTAGTTTTATTGCATTTAATTATTTATATTAACTTTTACACATATCTGTATCCAATATATGTTTTATAAAATAAAGTATTTTCCTTAGTTCCAATTAAGTATATTAACCTCCACATTATATAGTTAGTATAAATATAGATTAATTAAATTCCTTATTTTAACATATGTTACTATTTTATTTCTTATATATATATATATGTATTTAATTTTTACTTCACTCAAAAGTTGATACTCAAAAATATTTCTTAACATTCTGTATTAAATGTTAGTTTAGTCTTATTATATTATTTTCAACCTATAAAGTTTATTAATAAGTCATACTTTAATTTTTGTTACATTAAAAACCTTATGTTATAAGATAACTTATGAGAAACCTTAGAAATACAATTTTTAAACCTACTTCCTCTTGTCCAAAAATTCCCAAATTAAGTATATAGTAACTATAACATTTTAGACACATTATAAAATTCTTATTTCATAAAAATATCTTTTTAATTTAACCAAATAATTCCATAATACACGGAATTTGTAAAAATTATAACTTACGTTTAAAACTCAAAACCCATATTAATTTACATCAAAATATACTAGATTTTATAAGGAATCTATACTTAAAATTTCAAGTCAAAATACATTCGGGAAGGTTGTTAAATAAATCTAACAAGATAGGGTATTATTATAGAATTATATAAACTTAATATATTAATAATAACCCACGTTTTAATCTCGGCCGTCCGTTCCACTTAACTACGATCGGACGGCCCAATTTTCCCCAGTTCTTCAGAAAACCCCAAATCGACACGAACAGAGATTCGATCGTTCTCTCAATCCACAGGACGAAATTCGGTGATTCTTGTTTCATTGGATTCGAAATTAAAAGACGAATCCAATGGTACTAATTTTATAACCTATAATGCAGTGTTCGATGATTTCAATTCTGGGCTGTTCGAACTAGGGTATGTGTGAGTTTCTTATTCAAATTCCTACAAATTCTCTCAATGTATTGCGTAATTGGTTAAATTGATAGAGGGGAATGAACGAAAATGCAAAAACGAACATCATAGATGGTGGAATTTGGTTGGAATCATACCGGAGATGCGCCAACGAGGAGAATCAAATTCATTTTTCTGGAAAACTATGATTTTATGTGTAGACCAAGTGGGGAACTTTAGTTACTTATATCTTCCAAACGATCGAGAACTAGCTTGAGGTTCCTTCATAAGAATTGTAGAGGAATCCGAGATCTTTAAAATGAGCTATAGAACCAGAATTTTCGCCCACGGATGAAGAAGATATGATAGGACGAAGTTTACCTATTCAACTAAAATTTTCGGATTTCCAGAACTCAGGGAGGCAACTTTCGATGCCTTTATCTTTCACCCTATTGAGAATCAGCCTTTGGTGTAAAAAAGAAAGTTTTAGAGGAGTTAAATATCTTTCCAAAGATATATTGTGCATGAATTTTCGTACAAGGACGAGAAAGTTATGATAATGACAAAAATCAGGTTTACCATTCGTTTCTGGGAATTCTGGGCAGAAAACTCATGAACTGAATCAGGTGACGAACTTTAGACAATCTTCTGTACCAAGTGGTAGTGATTCAGACTCAGATGTCACATAGAAGTTGAAGAAGAATTAAAGAGCTTTAAAATGAGCTATGGAACAACGGATTTGGCTCAAGAATGAGAGAGTTATGGCTAGCACAAAATCAGACGTTTACCTGACAAATCTGGATTTCTGGGTTCATCAGGCTGAGGAGGAAACTTTGAGACGGCATAACTTTTTTTGTGAGGCGAATTAGGTTTAACTTGATATATGGTTTAAACTAGGTTAAAAGGAGAAGAGAATGCAAAAGACGGCACTCAAAAATTCTCAAAGACGAGAGAGATATAGATGTCACAAGTTAGGCCAATATTCTGGCGGAAGTTAGCGAAAATTGTGGAGATAAAACGACTAACTGCTGAGGCACGCATCCCGAGGTGCACAGGTGAGTCAGCAGCCATGCCACACTCAGCATCTTTTCAAATTTTGACTATAAACTTCATTTTATCATAACGTTGGCTAGGAAGATCCGTTTTTGATGTTCTTTTTATCAATCTTCTTGGTTTTCCATAACCTTTTTTATTGGTATAGGTTTCATGGGCTGGTTTGACCATTCTCAAAAGTCACTCTAGCAAGGCTTAAGAAGCTTTATGGTTTCCATAATTTTATTTGACTTTTATGAGTCAATTAATGTCCAAATTATTTCTAAAATCTTTATAATATATTTGGAGTGTTTAGAAATTTTCCCAAGATTTATTGACTTATAAATCTTATTATTAAATTCATAATACTATATAATAATATATAATAATTTAATACTTAATAGTATTCTTTAGGGTTAAATAGAAGAAATCCCCTAAATTAATTTCCATAATTCCACATAATATTAATATTCATAATTTCATACAATACTTTAATATTAAATAGTATTAATTAAGGTTTAACAAAAGAAATCCCCTAAATTAATTTAAATTAATTTAGGGGTATTTCAGTAACTGTCAGAATAAAACATGGGAAAAATTAGGAATGACACTGAAATTAATGTTAACTATCAATATAGCTTTCAAAAACACCTGTCTGAATAAAGCAAAAAAGAAATTATATATTCGACACAAAAATTGTGGAATCCACTACTAAGGTTCTAATTACAAATAATTAATTGATGACGACGATACAAAGTTGCTTTGGTAATAAATTGGGGGACGAACTCTCATTGTATCATGTTCAGGTCACTATAACTTCGGGTCACGATTGATCAGGTTTAAGTCTGTCTGTCTGTCTGTCATTGTAACGCCGCATCACAAGTTCATATTACTTTCAAATTCAACCCAATCTCATTTGAATTTGTTACGTTAACCTTTTCATGTTGTTACCAGATTTGGATTTAGAGTAAGCAGGTTATCTAGTCGTGTCAGATTTTGCCAAAATCTACATAAAACCACAGAACAGTAGTATCAAAACAGAGTTGACAATTACTCATGGATGAGTTGTCCGGTATAAGTATCCAAAATGGCTTTTTATACACGGAAATCTGGCCTATTTTGTAAAACAAACATCGCCCCTAACATAGATCTGGTCATAGACATAAGTCAGAGCATTTCATAGCCCAATAAACCATAGAAAAAACACAACCAACACACCAGACCCAGACAAATAGCTCACAGCAGCATAGAAACAGGTTTTGTTTGAAATCACAATTTGAGCCATTCTAAGCAGGGGCATAGACCCCAGCAAAACCTGGCAGGGTAATAATCCTTGAGATAACTTCCTTGCTGAGCCCAACAATGTAGAAGCTGAAGGATGACCTCCCACGGTGGTGAGTCATGGTGACCCGTGTGACAGGCACGACATATATGGAGTGCCTCTCGCAGATCACCCGTGTGGCTGGTGCAATATGGGGACGTTCAGCTATGACTTCTGAGGAGAAGTTGTTTAGGAAATAGGAGTCGGCAAAGAAGGCCGGAGTGCACTGGTAAGCCTGGGTGTTGCAGAGCTGCACCCCTCTTGCTCTGTGGAAGATCTCGTCAGGGACGGAGGATGCCCCTGTTGTTGCTCTAACTCGGCGGACTGAGAGTGTTTTCCTGGTAAAGGGAGGAAGATTAATGTGATGCTTAGTTTTTTGTTATTTGATTTGTGATTTATTTTCTGCGAAAGAAGAAAAACAACATACCATTTCACAATTGCAATGCTACGAGAGAGAAGAGACCCGCTCCCTTGACAAACTTCACATTTGATAAGCCCACGGGATCCACAAGTTGCACAAGGCATCTTTCCTTGGCCATTGCATTTCACACATCTGCACCATCCAATCAATTATATAACACATCTGCACCATCCAACCAATTATATATGAAGCTCTAAGCACTTCTAAAATCTGAAACAAATTTCGGATTGCATACAAAAGGTCAAAATGACTTTTTCCTTTTGTTCTTGATGGAGGGGGAGAGAGTGTAGGTCTTACATTGTGTCAGATCCATCTCTATGAGCAATCAAACCTCGACCATGGCAAGAAGCACAAGTGCTCATCTGGTTCTCCTTGTAAAATCCAGGCTCTTTATCCTTATTGCAAGTTTGGCACACAACATCTCCTCTTCCGTCACATCCTGTTAATCAAGACAACCAGGTTAAGGTACTACACACGAATGAAAATCAGAGCAGTAACACCCTTACTTAGTAATAAAAGCCTTCACCTGAGCATTCTCAATGACTTCCGAATGAGGAATTTTACCCTTGTTTCCTTCTCAGGAACAACAAAACAGGAAATGATCCCTGAGATCCATTTCCCAAACCCCCAGCTCTGGCCCACTCTCTCTGCCATCAATACTACCACCAACATATGGGACTCGTTCCTTAATCACTTCTCTCTCCTCTGTGAAAGTTTCCAAGGAGCCAACATAGACATTGCAGTCTTCGACAGAGTTAATCCTATATGTACGAGCAGGACGACTTCCCCAGCAACAACGATGACCCACATGATCAATAAGCAGCTCTCGGATTTCCACCTCATCAAATACTTGCCTGTGAAGATCATTTTGATGATACTTGCAAATAGATGCTATGAAACTAATACCACTACGTCAATCTTAAGAAACATGAAACAGATAATATTAAAGTATTACTGCTTCCACTGTAGGGGAGCTGAATGATGTTGAAGGGTTTCCTGTTTATATGAATGTAATGGAATGTTAAAGAGGCAACATACGGATGTGTTTTTTTTTTATAAGTGGCTGCCTATTGTGTTAATGGGAAATCAGAACTTCCTTCCCCTACCTGAACATCTAGTATACTATTCCTCATCAGAAAATCACAGGAAGGAAATCAATATTAGCTCTTACAAATGGACGAACCAACAGCAGTTACAACATTTAACTACTTTCATCTGTAAATACAGATAGAAAGTTTGATCTAATAAAAACCTAATGCAGAGCGACAGAAATTGAACACAAGGATATCAAGATAACTAAAGAAACAAACAATGGAAGGTTACCTCTGGAACGGATTTGCTTGATCACCATATCCTCCTCCATACGCTCCTTGATATACAAGAGCTTGTTCTGTAAATCAAAGATACAAATTCTAAGCAAGATGGAAACAAATTTGTCGTAAATATATTCTTGCATCAGTAAGCTGGAATACAACCAATTCCTTCTTTCTCAAAAGGGATTACTTTCTAACCCACCACAGTATGTTGGTTGTTACGTTGATCACAATTTTTAATTCGAATAAGTTTCAGCAACGATATATTCAAACTCACTGTTACCGTATTGCGAGAAAGGTTCATTTAGAACCTCAGTATCGCTCTTAAGCTGAACTTTCAGCCACTTATCAAAAAAAAAATATTCAAACTGCTGAGATAATATCTGCTGTTGAAATTATCCACAGGTAAAAGGGATAACCTACCCGCACCTCTCGAGTTAGGTCCTATGGCATCATAATCTGAGAGTACCTTCGAACTCTAAAGAGAGTTGCCAAAGGTTGTTAGTAGTATTTAAATTATAGTTCATAGTAGGATTACACCCAGTTGAGGACAGACGATGTTCCCTTAGTATATATGTGAGAAGAAAACTATCTGTCCGGTGAATGTCTTTCGTATGATCTATATGATTAACCAACTAGAACTACATACGTGGAACTCAGTTCACAGTTTACATTTTCCTTCTCCCAACCAATTTATGTAAGCAGGCAGGCAGATTAGTTAACTTTAAACACCGGAATAACATTGCAATCTAATTTTCTTATAAAGCTTTAATTACCCTCAAGATGATGAGTATAGCTGGTTACTACTCTCAAAGTCGCAGCTAAAGTTTTGAAAATATTTTTTGTATTAAAGTAATTTTTAAATGATCACAAAATTGTTGATATATTTCATCCTCTACTATAAATTAATTCACCAAGGTTAAAATAGTCAAATATTTGCCAAGTTTTATACTAATTTCTCTATTACCCCTAACTATTTCATATTTTGAAGTGAAGAGAGTAACTTATAACTATTTAAGCTTTGTAAGTATATAATTATATACTTTCATATGAACTTTGATAACTAGCACCTCACATTCACAATGTTTGATCTTTCAGTCAATTTCAGGTCAAAATTACCTTTCTTTTTTTAGTACACATGTTTAAAAAATATTACTAACTTATAAGTTTATATTGTGTAAATTACAAAAGATGATTGCCTGAAACTTTGGTTATAAAAAAATATACAAAGCTTGTAATACAAAAACTAGAAGATTAAACATTGTGAAAGGGAAGAAATAGCTTTTACAGACTCCTAATATCTTTTGGTTTTAAAAAAAAACTCCTAATACCTTTTATAAATACTGAAAGTAATTTATGAATCTTTTTCTCATCCACGTTAGAATATAATAAGAAAAAGAGAAAAAAGAAATAGGAGACAAAGATCGGATGATTTATAAAAGGAATATTTTACATTAATTATTTCACTTTTACGAACTTATCTATGTATTACTTGATGTGCATCACTAATAACTAATTTGTATACTTTCTAACTTCGTAGTATAAAGTTATTCTTATTTATCCTCGTCTTCTACTGATTTTATGGAGAAAATTGAGGATTCTTTCATGATGCATCTTCCTACATCGGTAATAGTCAACATAAGCCATGCTAATTTTTCCAAAACCCTTTTTTGCTACGCCAAGGGGAATCCTAAAAGCAACAACTTATCTATAAAACAACTAGAATTATCGATGGAAAGTACAGAATAATCACTCGCAAAAGGAAAAAAAAAATGCACATTAGGCAAGAATTACCATCGGGATTGGACTCGGGTGAGCTGACCAAAGGAGCGTGGAGCGAAGGCGGGTAGCGATCAGAATGCGTAGCGGCCGATCGAATTTCGTCAACACTGACTTCACTCCCAGTCATCCCAGTCACCGACGCCGTGGGAATTGCCGAACCCCTCCTCATGTACTGGTAAGAGGTCCATTTCCCACTCTCACTCTTCTCTTTATCTACAATAAAATCGACCCATGAATTGGTTTAAGACAATTCTAACCGAAGCAAGCAGGAGAGTCTGGAAAAGTAGACGAGATCAAGAAACTGAGACAGGTGATTGACTCACCTAACAGCAGTGGCTCCGCTACTCCGTGCTGCTGCTCCATCCCTGTTTGCGTGAGGTAGAGAAATTGGAGCGGAAGGATTTAAAGAGGAATGATACAATTCGACTGGACGTACAATGTGAAAGAAAAATTATTATATGGGGAAAATTTGATGAAATTATATTTCTTAGCAAAGAAGGCAGAAGAAAATTGGGATTTTGGAACATAGTCACCGGGATGACCAGAACTGGCAGATGGGTCCACCGGCCATGATGGTGGTGGTAGTTTGGTTAACCGCGTTTTGCATTTTTTATTTCATCTTAAATTAGTTTTTTTAGAATAAAAAGATTTTAGTGCAAGAAACTACTCGGCCCAAGTTTTAAAATGGATCCAGTCGCCGTAACTCGTAAGTAGTAGCAGCAGCTCACTTCCAGCCCAATATAAGGCCCAATGTCAGAGCCCTCCTCTATTTTCTACTTTTAGACAAACCTCGTTAGTGTTAGGGTTATTCGGCTTCTCCACATTTCAACCCCCGTTGCCTCTCTGCCGCCGAGTTGTTGTACCCCGGAGCCGCAAAGATGGTGAAAGGCCGCCAAGGAGAGCGCGTGAGGTTTTTCTCGTCGCCATAAATTGATTCATCCATATTAACCTCAATGATTCTACTTATACGTGATTCAAAATTTATCCTAATGCAACTGAATTTTTTTCTTTTTCCAATATTTCTATTTTTTGTATTGAAGGCTGTACGTCAGAGGATCAATCCTGGGGTACAAGAGGTCGAAATCAAACCAGTACCCTAACACTTCCTTGGTCCAGATCGAGGGAGTAAACACAAAGGAAGAAGTGGCTTGGTACCTTGGGAAGAGATTGGCTTACATCTACAAGGCCAAGACGAAGAAGAGTGGCTCCCATTTTAGATGTATCTGGGGTAAGGTTTGTAGACCACATGGAAACACTGGAATTGTACGAGCTAAGTTCACGTCCAATTTGCCTCCGAAGTCCATGGTAAGTGAACGAAAAAGCCCGTTTGTCTCGTTTGTGATTGTTTGGGGAAACACTTGAGAAGGTATTCATCACAGGTTTCGTTGTAATGAGAATTTATTTCGTCTCATTGTTCAGGGCGAGAAGATTAGGGTGTTCATGTACCCAAGCAATATCTAAGGTACTTTATTTTTGCTCTTTGTTTCTCTTACTATTTAAAAAAGGAATTGTGCTTGGAATAGTATTTTGTGGAGAATGATTTTTTTAGAATACGTGGCTTATTGCTCAAATTCTGCTGTAGGGATACGGATACCAACTCGAATGTTAGTGATGGACTATTTATTCCATTTTTGTTATCAAAACTTTGGTGCTTTATTTGTAAGTTCAGGGTTTTGCCTCCTTGCTGAGATTATTGACTGTAACTTTTGTTTGAAAGTAAATCATTATAGTTTTTGAACCACATGACTAGATGATGTACGGGAAACTCTCGGAGCTAGTTTATTAGAGTAGAGGCTGTGGGAATTATTACTCACAGTTCTAAATATTGCATTTTGCTTTACAGTTTCAAAATGACACATTTGCTCCATGTCAAGCAGTTGCCCCGTTAGATTGAGACTTTAGATTCATTCATGCTTAATTGTTATTGCAAGTGGTAGTGTTCCCTGCTAATATTTGAGTTGAGAAAGAACCTGATCACCCACGGGCATGGAAACATCATCAACTTAAAATAAAACTTCCCATGTTAGAATTAGATTGAGACTTTAGATTCATTCATGCTTAATTGTTATGGCAAGTGGTAGTGTTCCCTGCTAATATTTGAGTTGAGAAAGAATCTGATCACCCACGGGCATGGAAACATCATCAACTTAAAATAAAACTTCCCATGTTAGAATTCGATTCCTTTATGTCAATTAAGTCACTGTTCCCAGGTTTTGTATTTTGGGGGCTAAGACAGCATGTTGGAATTTGCTTAAAGTTCTGAGTGATAATTATTGTTGATAATTGCTGTTGCTGCTGAGTTTATCTTTCACTTGATCTGACTAAACCCTATTGTTACCTCTTTCTAATACATGTTACACCTACTTTCAAAAGGATACGTGCCTTTCATTTTATTTCTGGAATCTGTCTAGTAACCAACCACTAAATCTAACCTTCCATTTTGTTGTCATTTTGCAGTGAGGAGGTGGCCCTTGTAGATCTTTCATTTGGGAAGCTTCATAAAAGAGCGCGAGGAAAATTTGCTTATGTTAGATGATTTTCTATTATACATTCTGTTGCAAGAACTTTATCTGCTTCTGCTTAGAAGACGAATTGAACCAATTTTGACTAATACTGAGTTGTTTCTCTAGTTCTGTGTGCATGTGTTGTTTTTTTCTTTTTGTATGCATTGCATTGCCTGTCTCTCCATTGTGCGTCTTTGATTTGAGATGACCCTTTTTTAGTTGGGTCTGATATAGTCGTGGTGAAATGTTGCTCAACATAAGATTCAGCATTTTATTTCAACATAGAGGATAATGATAATGTTGGTTCTTTGAATTACTAGTTACACAGAGCAGTGACGATCGGTAGGTGTATTATTCCATCGTTGGAACTCTCGTACAGCTGGTCGTTCTTGTTGAGAGTGTTTTTTATACAGTTCTAATATACAATATAAAAAAACTGATGTGGTTTAATACTCGACAAAGTTCGAATGTGATGAGGATATGGCTCATTCAGAATATTATTGAAGTCGATATAGATGCGAGTTCTATACCTATAGCAGGCTGTGACTCGTATGAAGATATATGTTTAGTCAGATGTCTACTAGAGTAGGTTACCCAAACTTATTTTATACGTAGAAATTGAAAAGAATAACGAATCATATCACAACTCACGGACGTAAAAACAGTGAAACGAGCATGATCGAGTTGTATATGTAACTGTTAACAATAAAAAAAATGCAGCGTTGATGGCTTAGCTAAAGCAAGTATAATTCAGAAGTAGGCATCAAGTGCAATTGGTGAAGGATAAGCTGCCTAGCCTCTTACAATCTTAAAAAAAAAAGCTGCCTAGCCACTTTAGCCTTTCTGACTTTGTTGGCATGGTGGCCTCAGCCAAGCTTATAAAGGTGTTCTCTTGATGAGATTAGAATTGGTCAAGGAAGAGGAATAGTTTGGAATGAGTGGAACAATTGATACCTAGAAATAACATCATTTCCTTGTAGAGTCAAACTCAATAGTTAGATTACTCACCAGGGGAGGGGTTGTGTAAATGATCTTGAAAATGATAGGATAGAATAATACTCGAGAGAAAGTTATTATAAGAATGATTAACTTCATACGGAAGTCTGCAACTAGAATGCTAGGTTGTTGACGAACACATGGGTGATGAGCTTAAAGTAAAAGGGTGATGAATGTAACGATAACCCCAAACCTAAATGGACATGTCATCATGATGTGTTTGTGATAACCAAAGAAAGTGGCTTGAGTCTGGTGGAATA